>CM038141.1:397160581-397333081 GCA_021437245.1 Aegilops speltoides
TGTGTATGTCGTTGTGTGCCCCATCTTTGCGTGTATGCATGAGTTGGATCGGATGGAGTTAGTCGCGTTGGCTTGTGTACATGCGTGGCGCATGCGTCACATACATCGTGGCTTGTTGCATGGTTATCAATAATTCAATATAAACTACTCCTCAGTTCCTAAATATAAGTCTTTCTTGCCATTTCAAATAGACTACAACATACGGATGTATGAAGACATATTTTAGAGTGTAGATTCACTCATTTTGTTTATATATGTAGTCCTTATTGAAATATCTAAAAAGACTTATATTTGGAAACAGCGGAGAAATATAAACTATCTTCAACTTAGCATCGATGTACCGTTTCTAGTGGTTAGCGAAAAGTTCATGTTCTTTTAGTTGTTTATAGGTGGGCGGTGGCAAAAAGCAGGGGAAAATCGCAAGGTTCCTTGTAGGCGCTCCACTGAGGTTCCTTGCTCCTCCTCGATCGTCGGGAATCTATGCTCTTCAACTCTTTTCTTTTCGTGAGCTTTGTTCATCCTTTTCCCAACCGTGCGAGACATCTAGCATCAAGGTGCACGTGTCATGCAAGAAAATGGAATAATCGGATAAGCGGTCGTAAGTGAGTCGTGTCTTGAAGCGGGGAAAACCCTTTTTTAAGTGAGTCGTGCACTTTGATGGCACCTCGCAATATTTTTCTCCTCGATGGCGCGTGAATAGTGCGTACTCAACAGACGAACGCGGGATGGTAGCAATGACATGGTCAGCCTTTATTGGAGAGAATCACGTACTACTAGTAAATAACTTTGATGTGTCCTGTCAACTCGCGAGAATAATGAGAAGCTTGATTATGCATTCTCCTATCGCCAGCGATCTTGTGGTGGCTCGTATACTGAGGAGAAACTTTGGCTTACAAGCGGTGGATGTGCAGCGATATTCATTTGGTGTCAGTTGCGGAAGCACTCTGTAGAACCATCAACTTCGGAAGGCGAAGATACAAGCGCAAGGTCACCTACTAACCTTAGGCTAGGTGTAGTGGGAGTAAAATAAGTAGGGTACCTCCTTTTTATTCTAGAAACAACCACGCGAATATCAAGGTGCTGATTCACGTAGAACAAATTTCCTGCGATGTATTGCTCAGCCCTCCTCTATCTCTCTTCTCAGCCAGACCATCGGACCTTGCGAGCCCATCGTCATTTGCTCACATGCGGCCCACATGTCGGTGAAAGCATAAGAGGACCCTTGAACCTGCACATCTTTCACCTCGACATCTTGGTGATGAAAAACAAATCAATAAAGATCTTGGTGGCGCTTTTGGAGTTACTCAAGAGTAGTAAGATTCTATTCTGATTTAACCCAAGATGCACATCTAAGTGGCTTAAACTACCACTATATTTTCTTTCATGACCGACACGGATCTTTGGATGTCCCGTGTAATCGGCAAAAGGAGGAAGAACCCAACCAAATCTTGGTTGTGCTCTCGGATTAGACTAGTTGTGCTAACTTAAATTTTTATTATGTACTCCCTCCGTTCCAAAATACTTGACTTCCATTTGTCAAAAATGGATGTACCTATATACTAAAACATGTCTAGATACATATATATTTTGATAAATAGAAGGCATGTATTATCTGTGAGAGGGAGTAAAATGAGATGCTGAATTTTTGTATTGGGAAGAAGAGTACATCCATATATTGATAGAGCATTGGAGTTGGCCTTACAAGTGGGACGCGAGTTGAGAAACCGACTATCGTCAAACCCCACCTCGCCTTGGCATGAGAAGGCTGAGTTAAGCGATGAGGTTGAAGAGATTGCTCTATACAGGACTCCAGAAATATGGTGTCGGATGGAAGTCGTCTTTGGTGGCGTGTGCCGTACTCACGGGCGTGAATGCTTGTTCGGCCCATGCCACCCTACTACTCCTACTACTTACTATATAGTAATAGTATCGAGGATTCGAGTGCTGATTCACGTACAATATAGCTCTGATAAAAACACCCGCATGAATCTGCGAAGCATGTGAAGCTAGTACAAATAGTGTACTACTATTGTTGATTGGCCTCATCCGATAACTTGTTGCAATGCGCATACAATTATGTATTACGAAAATATTTTTTTGCCTCGTCGCACCACTCACTCCACGAAGCAACTCAAAGCCATTCATAAATTTAGTAAGTTTATCACAGACATATCATTTTATTACATACAACGGTCATCAACCCACATAGACAATGAGGATACATTATAAATACTAAAGTTTTCACCACACAACAAATAACAAGCAATGAAATGAACTTCAACTCAACCATTCCTCCGTTTTGGAAGCGCTTGCTTTGAACCACAAGTGATTCTGCAGGACAGGCCATCTATTGTCGATCTCGAGACCAACCTGAGGACTGATCATCGGTGAAGCGGCCTACTATATTAGTACCGGTGAGGAACCACGCTAATGTCGAGGTATGAACACGGTTGCTTCTCATAAATGGTGCTAGTAACGTTGTGTCAACAGCGGTTGGATCGCCTTTCACCATCATCGGATAGTTTTTTCCAAGGAAGAGCAAGTTTTGTCCAAGACTATAAATTACATGCCGGGAGAAGGTGTTGGCGCTAGCACACTAGTATCCATCCGAATACCATGCAATGGGTGTTGGAATAGGTCCGGAGAGTGCGACCATGGGAGACTACACACTTCCTAACTGATAACATCATCGATGGACTGTATACACACGAGAAGAGGTGATCCATCGAAATTAGTTGCCAGGCGCCAAAGAGTATATGGGCGCAGCTCGTCCTCATGCTCGTGATCATCACCATCGTCATCCCCCCCTTGGTTATAAATTTTTTCAAGTATAGGTGGTGGAATGTTCATAGGACCTTGGAAACACAAGAAGAAGGTTAATTAGTAAAGGAAACTTGCTAACCCGCATGCATGTGGATGAAACAATTATAATTACGGTGGAAGACAAGCGTGCGAAATCATAATGATTCCATGCAAAAAGCGATTGCCACAGTGGTGGCAGCAAACACAAAGCCCTCGTATTGAATTGCATCCACGGTACTCATGCGTGTACAAAACTGATTTTGAGCAATATTCATCGAGTCAAACCAGCAAGGGCGGCAACAAGCTTTGGAAGATAGCAATAACTTCATAGTTGTTGTAATTCCAAGAAGCGGTTGGGAACTCGAAATTGCTATCTTCCGTGAAAGGCGGTCACCATGATTGTATTTGAGCGTGCATACAATACGGTGTGCTCAACCTCTGAAGGCGGTCTCTGAGATTTTGGAAGTGGAACCCGTCCGAGTGTACACATTTACAAGTTCCCACTCATGATTGGACCCAATGTAAACAACCCAATCTCCATTGCGCCTGCCCAAGCCTTGCCCTCAGCGATGGCATCTTAACATCATCGTATCATTATCAAGCGGCATCAACTTACGAGGTGAGGCCTCCGTCATGGCCGGTGCCGATCATCGAAGTCCTGGCGAAGAAGATAGGGAGATCAAACCGCCCTTGACTCTTGGGTTCCTTGTAATGATGTTATTAGTTAGTCGAGAATGGGCTTGAGCGAACCTGCCATGCTAGCCGAGGTGATGGCGTTGCACCGATCAATGAGTTCCTCCACCACGTCATCTTCGGATCGGGGCAAGAATAACAGGTCGTTTCCGTCTGTTCCTCCATGGAAAACGATCGAACAATGGCGAAAAAAAGGTGAAGGTTGAAGGAAAATGGAGGAGGAGAGGAAGAGCGTCGACGGCGATTCCAAATCGAGAGGAAAAGGCGAAGAGTCGGTGGGCGGTTGCCGGTTTACCACGATTCTGAAGGCGCCCGGCCTACGTCGGTTCGGAAATACTCCTACTACTGCCGTCGTCTCAGCGATATGTTGGAGCGGGACCACATGTCAGCGAAACATGGTGTGTAATTTCTCGTGCAAAATGCTATCGGCGCGTTGGCGAGGTGCCGCATTAGTTTTTTTTCAAAGTTTGCGCCTTAGTTATCGACCTTTATTTTTTAACATGCAATCTGAATGGATAGCTCTATGGTCATCACCGTGGAGGATATAGTGATGGTTGATTGTCGAGCAACTTATTCGGGGAATATAGGAGTACGGTAGTTCAAGGAGCAGAGAAATGATGGTTGCTTCATCCAAGCAACTTCTTGTGGCGAAGGTGGGGCTATGTGATTTGTTGCTCACTAGTCATTACTACTGCGATTACTGCGACCGGGGTGAATCTTTCCACTGAAGTTGTGTTGTGCACTCAATATTGCTGCATGGCGGGTGGAGCGGATGAAGGATGTCAACATGTCGGCAAAACAAAGTTGAATTGTTTACGGCATTGCTATCAATCCTTGAGTTTGTTTATATGTCGCATAATTTTGATGAAATTGTCTTGTGATGCTATGAAGGTTTCAACTCTGGTTCCCACAGGAAAAAAAGGTTTCAACTTAGGATTCATGTGTCTTGCCTTGAGATTATCTCGTTACAACATTCCATCAAATACAAATGAAACTACCATTACTACATCTCAATGGTTCACAGACCAGCGCCAATATTCACATTACAACTGAAGACAAAGTTGTGAGAAGGTGTAAAAATAAAGAAAAAAATATAATTGATCGATGTTGTTCGTAGGCATGGCTCCATTTCCTTGTACAGTGTGTTCATTGCTTGGCAGCTAGTTTCACCCAGCTCTGTAGCCAAAAAGAGGTGTATGAAGGACACCACAATCCGATCATTTTGTGCAGCTCCACTAAAATTGGCGGACCATCCCTGTTTGCAAAGATATCCGATCGGTGTGATTACAATAATAGTGGAACTAGATGATGAAACATAACACACATAAATAGAAGCCGATCACCTCTATGATCTCTCTTTAGGACTAACTTCTTGTTGGAGAAGATTAGGCGCGGAGTTGGATGAGGAGGATAGAAACCAATCTCCTTTCCAGTCCCAGAAATGTAAGCGTTGCCGTGTGACATTTTGGCGGGCTGCACAAAACACTCTTCGGAAAAGTGATTTGTGCGATTCACAAAATCATAATAACAACAGTGAAAATGGATAGCCCTATTTGCAAAGGAGGTGAAAGAAACAATTACTGCCCAATAACACGAGTTGAAGACACATCGCTGACAAAAGCGAAGCATGTTCCATGTAAAAGGAAAGATAGCACATGGTGGTTTATCAAAAATGGTTTGAGGACGAGATTGCAAGATGGAAAGTATCGCCGGCCGAGATACGATTTAAGCAAACAACTAAAGAAGATCCACATGTAACAAGCGTGGGAAGATGGGCGGTGGAGCAAGGCGGAGGAAGCTGTACACGAGGTCGTCGGGATGTTACTAGGAGGCGCGGTGGCGGGATCTGCCCATACTACGGCCGAGAAAGTGGCGAATGCCCTACCGCGCGGAGCTTGGTCGAAGAAAACGGCGGTTACCGCGGATCGGAACGAGCTGCCTCAACACCGTCGAGCAGAGAGGCGATACATCCTCCCTCTCCGCCCGGCCAGACGGGATGCGGCGGATCAGCGACCATTTGAGAGAGAGAGAGGCCACGGTGGCCTTGTGTGAGATGGTGTGACGAAGACAAACCCATTTTCCATTTCCCCATGGCAATGTCGTTTTATATTCTAGGCGTGGTACCCGACCCTCCTTGAGTAAACAACGCTACGCGTCAAATTATCACGTGGGCTGCCTTTTAGTACAAAAAGCGAATCCACCATGTACCCGTGCGGGTGTGGCGGGAGCGAGGCGTGAGTGCGTGCATCCTGCGTGCACTTCTTCTTTAGGTGCGGAATGCGTATGTGGGTGGGTGTGAGAGATGGTTTGTGCTTGAAGCAGAGGCAATGTGTTGATGATATCTCAATCGAGAAAAACATAACATATGCAATGTGTGTGAAAGCGGAGTCATGGGCGTGAGATATCGATAGAATTGAAAACAGGGATGAAGTGTGTGGCTCGCGATCGAGAAAGTGCCATCAATTTGTGTTTGCCCGTCAAAGATCTGGGGTGGCTGGCCCTCTTGGAATTTGAGAGGCGGAGGTGCAGTTCTTCTCCGTGGCATGGATACCTACCTACAAGCGTTCGACTATCGGTGTGTGTGTGTGGGGGGGGGTAGAGACCGGTCGACTAGTATATGTGTGAAGAAGAGAGAGACCTAGCTATGTATTGAGGAGATCGATCGACATCCATGGATATGTGTAGCAGAGGAATAAGGTTGGGAAAAAGACAAAGGTAGGCGTCGGAGGGTTGGTGGTGGAGTGGCGTCTCACAAATGGTGGGAGAGGCACTGCTAGACAAGCGGAGGGTATGAGTGCAATATCAATAAGAGAGGCGGGGATGTCTGCATGCATCTATGCGCGTGCGTGTGAGAGGCGGGTCGGGGAGGTATTCAAGGATGATGAGGGAGAAGATATGGTTGTGGTAAGCATGCGTAACTACATAAGAAGATCAACAACGTAAATGTCGACATAACTAAGCGAGGTAAGTGTATTGGTGCTTGGTGAAAGCGAATTATAGTCGACACTGGCTATATGTAGGAGATTAGTTCATATACTTGCATGTGTTAGAAGAAAATAAGGTCGAAGAGGCGAGGGGAGAGGTGTGGCTAGGAGGTGGTGCGAGGCCTACCATGTCGGGGGAGGTGTGTGAGCATGTGATTAATGAAAGAGGCGGGAGTGTGCACTGCGTGGAATCGTATTGGACATATGGGGGCATGGGCGGTGAGAAGAGAAGAGGGAAGTATATGTGTTTGTTGTAGGCACACTTGGCTAGAGGTATATCGACGGTGTGTGCGGAAAAGAAGAAGCCGGGCTACACACACACATTGGTGGGCGACCTAAGAGAAATAATGAGCGTCTGGCGATGGAGGATGCTAAGGGTGTGTGAGGGTGGCGAGGCGTGCATGCGAGGATAGAAAGTTAGCACTAGCTAGCTACAAATAGAAGAGGATCGTGAAGGTGTAAAATGAACAAATATCATAATTCATTATAAAAAAGTGGATCTGAGATACTTGAAGAAGATATCATAATGTAGAACATTGATTATAATTTGGGCTAATGTGTGGCTTTTGCAACTTAGGTCTAAATACTTGTCATAATGTAGGGGGCGGGGCACTATACTTTGTGTGATAATCATGGTGTGCGTATGGAACATGGTTTAGATTATGAATATATCGTTAGTACATCAAATGTGCTATTATTTGGAATCAACATCAAGTGTATTCAAAAAATAGAATTGAGTTCATGTAGTACATAGTTCATATCTATCTCTATAGTAATCATGTGGTGTGTTATTAAGGTAATACAGGAATGATGGTTGAAGTTAGCAACAATCATGATTGTAGATTCTTATTGAAATAGAGAAACAAATTCAAATTTAGTTCAAATTGCAGCGGTAGTATAGACATTTGGAATGCACTAAAATGTTGGTATGAGTAGGTTACATGCATTATACACAAGCGAAAAATTTAATTGGACATAACATGGATTCATACTCCTCCTTCCATCTATATAGAGGCGTAATGAGATTTTTAAGACCGCCTTTGACTATTGACAAGATTAATAGTACATGACATGCACAATGTGAAAATTATATCATTGAAAGAACCTTTCACAGAGGCAATTTAACGGTGTGCTTTGTGTAAGTTGCATGTCATATATCATTGCTCTAATATTTGGTCAAAGTTAGCATCAGCATTAGGCCCTATATAGATGGAAGGAGAAGTAACTGAATAACATTTGTATAGTAAAATGGGGCAAGACTCTCTCTTTGTGTGGTGTGAATAGTTTTATTTTTTCGTTTTCTTTTGGTTGAGGAAGTGCGAATTGATTTGGTATGTACAAGTACAATATTACTACGTTAGGCTTGTCCTAAAATTCAACCCGCATCTTGTTATATCCGAAAATTCAGATATCGTGCTCCCAAAACTGGCGCCTTCACAACCAGCTTCCTTGCTATCCCGAAATTACAGCGCTTGAAAACTCCCTCCAGCTGCCAAATCCAACATGAAATCCCCTTCTAACCTGACGAAAGGGCAGCTAGTTCAAATCGGTGGGGGTACTTTTGTAACACACCTACATTTTGGACAAGCGCGTCCCTAAGTCATCTTCACCTCCCATCGCCCCTTTTGCCATTCGAAATCCCAAGCCGCCATACCTCTCTGCTCGGCCGTGAAACCCCACCCCCTCCTCCGTCAGCCATGTCACCGCTGCTGCCCGGAGCCTCTTCCTCGGCAGCGTCGTCCACACCTCGATGTCTCTCGTCCACCTCCCGGATGAGGATCGTCGTCCATCTTGCCGTCCCTTGGTTCAGCCGCCCGTCCTCCACCTCCAAGGAGCTGCTCGATGATCGCCTCGTCTATCTCGGCTGCTCCATCCCCACGCGCCGCCTTAACCTGCTCCACGGAACGCAACATCCTCACCGACTCCTCAAGCGAAGCGGAGGCCTACTCGGTGCCACCAAAGGTTGTACACTCATCGCATCGCACCTTCTCCTTAACTTCGACCTCCGGTGCCGGCAGTGCTCCATCCGCACCCCATGGGCGGCTACCTTGGCTTGGCTCTGCGGCATCTCCACAGCGGCTCTCCCAGGTCTGAGGCCCCTTGGCGGCCAGCGTTTATACCAGCCGGATCTCTGCTCTCTTGCTCCGGCTCGCTTCGCTTCTCCGCAGCTGCTCTTGATGCTCTGCTCTCGCTCGATCGCTCACTACTTGCCCTTGCTGCTGCTGCTCTCCCCTCGCTCGTGCTGCTCTACTCTGATTAAGCCACACTTGATCGACTGAATCGACTTTTGGGTGATCGATTTTCAGGGCTTGGGAGGGCTCGCGGAGTTAAGGAAGAACCACCCTTGGCGGGCAGGGGGCTCATGGAGAGGTACCCACTATCTATCTTAGGGTTACAGGTGGGTGGGGTGGGGGCCTAGAAAGGCTGGCAGGCGGCGGTGGCAGTCTTTGAAGACCAGTGATTCGGCCAGTGGTGGTGGCGGCTCGAGGCGGTCTTGAGTTGAATGAACTGCAGGCCTCCTAAACTACATGTCAAGTGCCTCTCTGCTACCATTGCGTTCAATTCGGCAGTAGCATTGATTCCTGATAAATTTCAGTTTCGACAGTTTTGTTGAGTCAGATTTTTACCTCATCTGTTGTAGTCGGTGGTTTTTGGTGATGTTAATTTTACATCCATTTTACATCATCTATTGGAGATGCTATTAGAATCCCACTTGAGATTGTGATGTACATCTTGTCTGCTTTAGCCTTGATGTCTTCTGACTCAGGAGCTCCTCAATGACGAGCGATCCATCACGGGCGGTGCCACAGGCGCGTCTCTGATTCCCAGATCTTCCTCCACACCCGGCAGCCACCTCTGCCTCAACTACTTGACGACCAACCCAATGATCTGAGGTTAAACCGGCTTTCGACAAAGAGGTTGTACACTTGTTGCATCACTTATTACTATACATTCACGTCGATCCATTAGGGCTATTTTGTTCAGCGAAAAAACATAGCAATAGGAATTTTCAATGGCACTCTACTATTCAATTATTCATGCATTTTGTTGAAAGAATGAAGCAAAACATCCACTGGACCTACTTTTCAAATCCTATGCATGAAAACAAGACCAAGTGCATTAGTGCGAGAATAACATTCTAACTATACTGCGCTTTCATATGGTTTCACTTTATTTTGGCCATGTTTCTTTGCATTCCTCTGCTCTTCCAATTCACGTAAACCAAACACCCAAGTTGGAAATCCTGTGTTTACAAATGCTCTGTTTACCATGTGCATTTTCCTATCCTATTCGGTGTTTTTCCTATCCTGCGTTTTAAGAATCATGCAAGCCAAATGAGCCCTTCTGAAATTACTTGATTCACAGTGCGTGTCAAAGCGGAACTTTGTGTGGTTTGTCCTGCTCCTGCAGATGACTTCGTCCACCTCACTGAGCTGCTCCATCGCGAAGCATCCACCAAACCAGACATCATGACTCGACCATCTTTGCCCGCCTCGGATCTCCTTCCTGCCTTTGCACCCCCTCAGCGGCATCACCGTCATCGACTCAGCAGATGAACACGAGGAGTACGGGTGAGGAGTCTGGACTAGGGGTGCCGGACAACGGGACTATCATCGTCGGCGGACTCCAAGACTATGAAGATACAAGATTGAACTTTGTCCGTGTCCGGATGGGACTTTCCTTGGCGTGGAAGGCAAGATTGGCAATCTGGATATGTAGATCTCCTACCATTGTAACCGACTCTATGTAACCCTAGCCCTCTCCGGTGTCTATATAAACCCGGAGGGTTTTAATCCGTGGGACACAACCATTACAACAATCATACCATAGGCTAGCTTCTAGGGTTTAGCCTCCTTGATCTCGTGGTAGATCCACTCTTGTACTACCCATATCATCAATATCAATCAAGCGGGAGTAGGTTTTACCTCCATCGAGAGGGCGAACACAGGTAAAAACATTGTGTCCCTTGTCTCCTGTTACCATCCGCCTAGGCGCTTACAGTTTGGGACCCCCTACGAGATCCGCGGTTTTGACACCGACATTGGTGCTATTATTGAGAGTTCCTGCCGTGCAGTCACCGATAGGAAGGATGCCTCTTCCGTCTTCAAAGGCGGTATCTTATAAAGGAGCCTTGGCGCCGGCCAAACTATCCGGCTGGGTGGTTTCTCATGACCGCTGTTCGATTACCGCTTGACGATGACCTCTCGGGTCATCAAAAGCAATCTTCCGTCAACTCGAGTTCGCGGAAGCTGGATCAACAGGCTCTCGTCAGTAAACAAACTCTTGGATCGCATCGCATGACAGGAGTCGCTACGGACTACAATCAGATTGGGCTTAAACCGATCGAGAGATTAACTCTCCATGAGTTACCCACCATGTTGCGGTGGTAGAGGAACAACAGCGCGACTCTTCTCCTATATTGAAAATTAGTCATGTCGGACTTCCGAACCCTCCATGCGGATTCCGGCGGGGGACGGACTTGATCAAGCACTGAACCTAAAAGTCGGGCATCGGACCGGACTTCGTTGGACAACGTCCAGGATCCAACTTGAAGTCAGGAAACTTCGGCCCTTGAGCCTCGAGATGGGTAGGATTCGGACTTAATTCCACCCACCCACGGACATATCGATCTATCTCAAATCCGGCAAGAGCACTGCTGAAATAGTACATCATTAATGGGCAGATTCCTCTGGTTATGGATAGGATAAAGAATTTGCCGAGAGAAAAGCATAATTTCAATTTTCTGCAATAATTGCGACAGACGAGGAATCTTGAGCGCCGTCGATCGCGTGAAATTACAACCGCCGACTGGCGTCCATAATCTGAAAGTACTATGCGATGGAAGTTCGGAAAACAGAAACCAAGTTTTGGGACAATCCGACCACTGAATACAACACTAGTCCGTAACAAAAGTGCAGCACACTCGGGCACCGGTACAAAAGCCAAAAGCAAAAACCCCATAAAGGGCAAGGAACCGTCTTTGGAGGGATGGCTCGGCGGACCTGTAAAATTCACGATCTGAAGCGCCACCCCAACACATAGCCTTTGAGCATGTTGGATATTGCGGCGAGATGGCCAAAAGTGGCGAGGAGCTTCTAGCCCGGAAAACCACTCCAACAGTGCGATGCGGTGTCAGCGGTCTTGAGACTTACACATCAAATAATGTCGCAGCGAACAATCCAGCCTCGCGAAGTCTACCAAGTAGCTACAACAAATCCATTGGCCAGGCGGCCATCACCTTCAGCATCAGCAGCGAACCTAAATTCGAACAGCGGAGCACCAGCCGCATTGGTCTCGGTCCAATAGTGGGCGGCTTCGTCTTACCAAAGGTACTCATGGATGGCTGACAGCGGACTAAACCTCATCTCGAGAAACTCTTCAAAAATGAAATAGGCTGGAGCCGCATTGGCGAAGCAGCACAACCTTTAGAGGAATAATCCCTAGCCGGCCCAGCCTTGCTGCAGGGAAAAATCACACTTGATGTGGTGCAGCCGGGGGTTAGGTGCGACATATGCCAAAGGATGGCCTATCATGGTGGAAGCGGATAGAACATCGCCGGTGCTGGAAGCAGGATGAGGCATAGGCATGCGCGGGTGAATCTTACCCGGCTTGGGGCTCTCCGGGGAGATAACACCCCTCTTGCTGCTCTGTGAGGTCTCGCATGATCACTAAAAGCAAAGCGACTACAATGGCGCTCCCAGCTGTCGGGAGGTAGGAGAGAGCAAGGTTAGTTCTCTCCTCCACATGCTATCTGGTCTATCTCTATCAAGGTCGAACCCTTTGCATGGGTGCCGGGGGGTTTATATAGGCCTACCCCGAGTACAATAATAATCCGGTGGCCTTGGGTCCCACCGTCTGTCTCTCCATCTGCCGTCCTTCCTTGAACCCGAGGGCCCTTGAGGTGGGTCCAGCGGATAAACCCGACCTTGTCTTGGCGCTCGATGGCCTTGAGCTTGGTCATGGATGTGCATTAGCTTGATGCCGCCGTCTATCGGCGATCGCATTGTCGCCATTCCCGTCCTATCACAGTTAATGGCTCGTGGGGCCTGGAGGCGGCCGACTCTGGGAGGCCGACTCCTGAGGAGCCATCTTGGCGCCTCGAGCCGCCCTCGGTCCACCCACTGTGACCCTTGATCTTGAACACGTCTGAGCCAGCGTCGTGGGTACAGTCGTTCGCCTGCATGGGTTTGGTCGGCGAAGCGAGCATGCTTAGCGATTGCCGTGCCTCGCCGGAGCTCTCCGGCGTCTGACTCCGTAGCCATGCGGTCCCTCGTAGGCAGGGGGAATAGCCACGTCGCGACCGTACCTCGCATCGGGCTTCGGGTAGAGTCATGGGCCGACTGCCATAGTCGGCCTCTTTGGAAGTCGCCAGCTTGGAGTCGGCTTGTCTTGGAGTCGTCGTCTAGGACTCGGCTAGGCTTGGAGTCGTCATCTGGGACTCGGCTTGCCTTGGAGTCGCCGTCTGGGACTCGGCTTGTCTTGGAGTCGCCGTTTGGGACTCGGCTTGTCTTGGAGTCGCCATCTGGGACTCGCTTGTCGGGCGCGGCCTGCCCCGATGTCTTGAAAGATCCTGGGACCCGGGTTTGCCTACCCGTGGCCCAGTACTCCGATAGTAGTCCCCGAAGCTGGTGAAGCCCCGCGGACACCGCCTTGTGGGGCTTCAACAGTTTCAACCTTCCCAGCGTAGACTCTGGAACTCGGCCGTCGTCCTCTCTTTGGCCGACTCGTTGAAAGTCGGATTTCTTCTAGCGAGGGCGCCCATTTGGTTGAAAATGTGGCGGGGAATCGGTAGCGTCGATATGCTTCCTGCTTCTAACATCGGCGGTCCTATCACGTGGCGCCACGTGGAGAGGACAGTCTGCCTACCCACGCGCGCGACGGGATGGGCCGTCAGGTGGGGCCCGCCACTACTGTGCCTCGGCATGCGAACGGATCTGTTGCGGTCGTGGACGGTTGGTTTTCCCCACGTTGTTATTCTCTGCAGCGATAACCGTGGGAAGCGGATAAATGAAGGCGGCGTGGGCGTCGTCTTGATTAATCCCATGCCCGCCCCCTCGGCTCCTCAGCCATGAGGGCTATAAATAAACGAGGGAGGAAGCGGGCGGCACCGCCGCGCATCCTTCTCTTCCTCCGCTCATTTCGCCTTCTCTTCCTCCTGCCCCGCCCGTCGGCGAAACACTCCTCTCCATGGCGATGTGAGCTCTTCCTCCGCGTGGCCCCTGCCGTCTTGCTTCTGGCGTATCACGGCTTTCGGAGGTGGAGGAGAACATGTCAGTTCCTCCGCCAAACCCGCCCGTCTCCCTAAGCGCCGGACCTCGTGCGCCCCGCCCAGCCGGTGAGACCAGCCAGCACGGAGGAGGGTGGCGGAGTCATCTTCCGCTCGCAGCATCGCTGACTGGGGCTGCATTGGCGATTTCTTCCGCTTGTTCTTGGAGTTTCCAGACCTTCACCCACCACCTTACTCCAAATCTGGTGGTGTTGCTCTCGCCTTCGCCACTGCATGCGAAGGTTTCCTCGATGTTCTCCCACCCTCGAGCTATGGGGAGAATTCTTCCTCTTCGAAGCTTCGGCACAATCATGTCGCCGGCATTCCGGCTCAGTCACGGCACCTCGTCGTGGTCGCGGCCTCGACAACCAACAACCCCTTTCCTCCCATCTGTTGATAAAGTCGGTGAAGATGTGGCGCTCATACTTCTCGTGAAGAACCTCTCCTGCTTGTTGGGTCAACTTGCGCCCTTCATTGCGCCGCCCCCATTTGAGGAGCTCCCGGCTGGTCTCACGAGCCAGGTCGTGACTCCCTCCGGGCCGCTGCCGTGTGGCGACTCCGAGTTTCTTTGTATAGTCGGAGGGCCTTGTCGGATCCGACCTTCAGCCGCCTTTGTGGCGCGCGAGTCCTCCAGCTCAAGGCCGGCCTCACGATCTGTCGGATGGCGGCCTTGAGATCAAGTCGGATGAGCACCAAGGGAGATGCCCCCAGGAGGTGGCGAACTTGGTGAACCATATCAGCGCCTACTCGAGTTCACGGAGGACTAGCAATTTGGCGGGGCCGTGTCGCATGACAACCCCCCACCAGAGGTAAGTCGCATCTCCCTGTAGTTTTGTCTTCTTTGTGACCGACTCCGGCTTCTAACTCTTGTTGGTTTCTTCTGGTTAGAACCCCCTCATGGAGCGGCTGGCGAGGGCGGAATGCAGGAGGATGGCTGCCGAGGAGGAGCCGTCACTTTGGAAGAAAGCCAGGCGAGGCGGGCGTAGCATGAAAGGCCGGAGGCCTTGAAGCCGCCCTTCTTGGCAAGCGGCGTCTTGAGGAAGCCTTGTCGCCGATCGGCGATCTCGTCCCCATTGTCATCCAGGCGCGCCACCTCCGGAGTTCACGGGGCAGACCGGAGAGGTCGGCACCGAGAACCCCCTCGGGGAGGAGGGCGGCAAGGCTTCTGGCTCGGACACCCTCGTGTCGCCTCCGTCGCCTCCGCCACCGTCTGGAAGACCGCACGACAAACAGCGGTGGGCGGTGGGACCGCCCGACCGCCGGACAAGGCGGCAGCGCTGCTTCTTCAAATCGCCCACGCCGTGCGCCGCCGTCTTGAGAAAGCGACCTCGGCGCGCTGACCCGGGAAACCGGCACCGCCAGCTCGGCGACCACGGGCGTCGAGGGCCTCGATGCCGTGCCTACCGGGGGTAGTTGCGCGGAGGCGGCACCGGACCGCTGAACCAAGCGCTCCTGGACGTCCAGGCGAAGCTGCGCGCTAAAAGCGACGCCCTTCAAGTCTGCACCCGGGCGCATCTGCCCGCGCGAACATCTGTCCGAGTACGTTTTATTCTTCTTTCTGATTCTTGTTCTTCTCTGTGAGGCGGCGCCAAGCCTCACTGGAGTGTAATCGAGTTCCGGGCCGGTTGCTGAGCAAGCGGTTCGGAACTCCCTAGCAGTTCGAATCGGACTTTGTCTTTATTGGCTTTTGTAGGAGTATCATAACCTCAGCGCCTTGCCTTCATGCAATGTTGAGAGTTGAACAAGCGGACCGCCGACTTAGTGGAAAGCGGGGTGAGCTCTTTTCTTCCTTCTTGAGGCGGCGCTAGCGCCTTCCGTGGGCTGTAGTCCCGAGATTAGGGCGGCTGCTGGCGGTGGGCTGGATCTCCACTATCTATTTTCTTGATGACTTGCTTGTCTCTTCTTTACGTTCTCGGTGCCACGCGCTCTTGAGGCCAGGCTGCGAGAGCCAACACGCTCGGCGTGCCAAGGAGGAGGAGTGCAACAAGCTTCGCCAAAAGCGTGACACAACTGGCGGTTGCATTTGCAGCGAAGAGCGCTGCTCTAGAAAGCGCGAGACAAAGCCCAAGGCGGGGAAGCGCTCTCATGGCGAGTTAGAAAGCGGCGCTCCGCTGAACCGATAAGGAAGCGATCTCTGACTTCCGGCTACGAGATCAAGGACATCGCCGATGGTAAGTTTCTTCGTTTCTTGGGCTTCCACTATGTATCGAGCCGACTTCTGATTTTCGACTTTCTTCTTTTTGTCTTGGCAGACTTCTTTCCGAGTCACTCCAGGCAGTCCCTCGGCCGCCGAGGCTGCTTGAGAAGCCTTGAAAAGCGAAAGGTAGGGAGATCGCTTGCTAATGCCCCGAACCATCGGCAAGCAGCTCCTAACATTAAGCCGTCTTCGTCAAGCTCATCGGTGTTGTCTTAAGCTTCACGTCTGCGGCGCCAGGCGGTTGCCACCTGTGGCCCGAATATCTTGACTCTGTGCACTTGATCGGACTACTGTGTTGGAAATCGCCGCCCTGGTATCTTGAAAGCTTGGAAGGGCTCCTCGGCTTTGAGCGGGCTCGCCGACCTTGGAGTTCATCAAGCGTGGTATCCGGGGCTGGACACTGGAACCGTCTGGGCAGCGTTCGTCGAAGCCAGGCCAGTGGAGGCCGTGGAGGGCACCCTGTCTGCATGTGGCTCATCCATCGTACCACGAACCTAATGTCTTGTGCCAGCGAGCTTGAAAGCGCGAGAAATGCCGCCCGGTAGTTCGGGATGAACTTGGAATGTATAAGACTTCGGAAGGTGATCGATTCAGCGCCGAGGAGGAATCTGGCGGAGGATGGAGGTGGGGCGGGCGCGGGAAGATGGAAGCGGTGGCCAGGCCTGGCTCGATCGCGCCTCCGGACAGAAGCAGCGCCAAGGGAAAGCGGCTGCCAGCGGGGCGACAAGGCCGAAGACCATGACCGGCTGCTTGGCGCTGACACCGCCGCCTCCTCGACCCTCGGCTCCGGATGCCACCGCCTAGGCTGCCTTCTTGTCCTTACTGTCACGTATCTCATAGTCTTTGAAGAACTTGTTAATTTGCACAACTCCACCCATGGGTTGTATTTTGAACTTCGGCGAAGGCCTTGATTTATGTAAATATCTACTGCTTCTATCTTCCTTGCTGATTGCTCTTTTGACTTTTCCTTTGCCGCCTTCCCTAGTTGCGCTTTGGCGGATGGACGGCCGCTCAGCGGATTGCCGTAAGTCAAATCTAGCTACCTTAGGGAAAACTAGTACTCGCCGTTTAGAGTTTCTTTATAGAAGTCGGATAGAAAGCGATAGGTCGACTATCAAGAGTCGGCCGTCTTTGATAAAGCTAAGATGGTGAGCCGACTACTCAAGTCGGCTCTGCGAAGAAGGCTGGTAGCGGCAGAGCTATCATCGCTGGAGTCCTTAACCATTTTTCATGTAATAAACTTCGTTCTTTCTTGTTCTCCGCCTACCGTGATCGCTCTGCGGCTCTGCGACTTTCGACAGGAGACAGCTTGGGTGCAACACACTACTTGTCCATTGCGGGAAGCATTTCATAGCGCCAAGGCAGCGGCAGAGTACCGGGCGAACTAGTCGGACCCGGTGCCAAGCAGTATGATAAAAAGTGTAGCATATTGGGCTTATGATTCTTATCATCGAGATAACAAAAAGGCGGTCCCGAGCTGCGTCTCAAGAACCCCAAATCTTAGTACTTTAATACAAAGGGGTAGTCGATACATCTGCATCAGCTGTAAAACCTTGAAGAAGATTTTGCGTTCCATGGGCGCTCTGTTTCTTTGCGGAGTTGTCCCTCTTGCGTGCTCGAGGCTTACGGCGTCAATCGGATAGTAGGCGTCGTTCCTAGCACCTTCTTGATGATGAAGGGCCTTCCCAAAGGTGCGAGCAGCTTAAACATCTTTGGCAGCTGTTCTGGAATCGGCCGAGCAAAATCGCCCTCTTGAAATGATCTCGGCTTGACCTTCGATTGTAGTATCGGTATGAGACTCTGCTGGTAGATGCGGACCGGCTGAGTGCCAACAACGGCCTTCTTCCGCGAGTTGATCTGTCTTAGCGTGCTTCTTGCTTCCTCTTTGGTGTACATGGTGACTTCGTGGGGAGTCGAACTCTATATCCGTTGGGATGGCGGCTTGGCGTGTGACGAGGAAGAAAGGTGTAAAGCGGTTGACTTGTTTGGAGTCGTCGCCAGACTCGGAAGGGCGGTGGTAGCTCCTCGACCCAACAGACGGCGAGCAGCGAAGTGGTTCGACCAGTCGAGCTTGATGCAGACCGGACAGGATGAGGCCGTTTGCTCGTTCCACTGACCGTTTGCTGCGGATGGTGCAGCGGGCGCTAAAGTCGATCGGATGCCTGCGTCCGTAGAAAGCGGGCCAAGCACCCTTGGCAAAGTTTGTGCACGTTATCGGTGATGATGCTATGCGGTATGCCATACCTCACCGTGATGTCGGCGATAGAAAGTCAACTGCGGTCGGTCCGTTCAACTTCTTGATGAGCTTTGCTTCTACCTTTGGTGAACTTGTCCACGCGACAAGCAGGTGAGTTAAGCGGCCTCGGGCCGTCTTGAATGAATCCCACCATGTCGGGCCCCCAAACTCTGAAGGGCAGGCGATGGGGATTGTCTTCGGTGAGCTGGAAGAAGTGGCTGAAATGCGAACATCGGCACCTTGCATTTTGGACTAACTCTTTAGCCTCTTCTAGGCGATCGGCCAAAAAGAAACGTCTTAGAAAGCTTTGGCGTGAGTGCTCTTGAAGCGCATGGTGGCACTTTTCAATGCATGAATGTCTCTGAGGATTGCTTGGCCTTGTTACGGCTCTGCATGGCAGCTGGTAGACACCTGGTGACACAGCTTGACCAGTTCTCTGTTGACTATGGTGTATGCTGCCACTGCGGCACTTGCCTTCCGAGCGAGATCTCATCAGTCGGCAGCTCTCGGTTCACTAGAAACTTGAGGATGGGCTGCGCCCATGAGGTGATACTATCTCTTCAAGCTGCTACCAGCCCGACTTGGACAAGGGTGGCGGGCTGGGGGCGTGAGCTGGAATCCTTGACTGTTCTGGATTAAGAGTCCTGAGTCCTGGTAAGCGCGATCCAGGCGAACTCACAAGTCCAGAGTTAAACTGGCCGATCTCCGGGCAAGACTCTGAAATCCACAGGCAGCTTGACCTTATGGTTTCTTGGGGCCGTCTGCTGGGGCTCTGGAGTCCGGATCCATTTATACAGGGGCAGCACAAAGATGGAGTCGACTCGGTGAAGGCAGCGGGCGGCGGCGAGGAAGCGATGAAGCGATCGAAAGGTATTGCTTAGCGAAGTGGAGCCGACTTCGTGCCAAAGCGTCTGCTTGATCATTGTCATTCCTTAGCGCGTGAAGAACTCGCACCCTTGAGTATCCGCTGAGTTCTTTGTACCGGAAATGGTAGCTTGCCATGTTACGCATCCTTGGCATCGGTCGCGGATATTTTGCTGGACCACCAAGTCGGGTCGCCATAGCACGGGATCCGGCAAATGCCGACTCTTTGGCAAGCGAACCCGTGAATGGCGCCTCGTGTTGGCGACATTGTTGGAGGCGAAGTGGATCTGCTTACATACTTCAGGTTTTATCGCCTTTAGGGGAGGTGAGGGCGGCCGGCTCGAGCGGTGCACATCTTCAGGAGCCGTCGAAATGCATCGCCAATGGGTGAGTCGGTATTTGGCCCGGCGATCTTTGGAGTCTCGGCCCGGTCGGCGAGAAGTCGGCGGCGCTTGCGACTTGATGGCGGTGCAGGGCTGGTAGTAGATGGTGTAAGAGCCAGATCTATGGCCCATTTGGCTACTCGGCGGGCGTCTCGGCTTCAATGATCTCGGCCCGGTGGAGGCGGTTCAAACCACGCAGTGATTGGATGCTCTTGAAAGTAAGGCTTGAGCTTCTTGGCGGCAAAATGCACACCATAGCACATCTTCTGGTAGTGAGGTAGTTTTGCTTGGAGGTCGCGATTACCTCCTTTCGGGTAATCTCTGACCTCTCAGGGCGAGGCGCCTTGCCTTCCTCCTTAAGCTTTCGACTTCGATGGTTGTCGACTACTCGGTGGTGGTGGTGATGTCTGAGGAGCATGGGCTCTTTGGGAGTCGAACCCGTAACCACGAGAGAGTAGTCAACATCTTCTTCATTGGAGAAAGGCCTCATCCGCCTTGTGATTCCGGTCAAAAAGGTGGCCTTCTTCATCAATTGATACAAGGGCAGGGCTTTCTCGCCTAGCCTACTGATGAATTGTTGATGGGCCAGCTAAGCGGCCGGTGAACTTCTGCACATCTAACAGTCGGCTGGGTACCTCCATTCTCTCGATGGCCTTGATCTTCACAGGGTTGCATTCGATGATGCGTTAGGAACCAGGGAAGCCAAGGAGCTGGCGGTTTGGTACTCCAAAAGCACTTCTACGGGTTGAGCTTGATTACGGAATGGCGCGAGGTTCTCAAAGGTCTCCTTGAGGTCTTCTAGCTGGCGTCCACGCTTCTCCGTCTTCACCACCACTTCATCCACGTAAACATGGGCATTCCTGCGAGTTGCTTGTGGAGACGCCTTATGCAACTGGCGAAAGGTGGCGACATTCCTCAAGCTGAGCGTCATCGTCAGTGGCGAGAAGGCTCCAAACAGCGTGATGAAAGGCGGTCTTCGATCATGCATGCGGGTTGACTTGATCTGGTGATATCACGAATATGCATCTAAAGCTCGACAACTTTCGCATCCGGCTGTGGAGTCTATCACCAGTCGATTCTCGGCGATGAATGCGGATCGCCAGGGCGAGGGCTTTGTTGAGGCTTGTGTAGTCGATACATATCCGCCCTTTTTGTTCTTCTTCAGCACGAGGCTGGGTTAGCTAGCCACTCTGGAAAAATACTTCCATGATGAAGCGGCTGCCGGGGCGGGCTATCTCTTCTCAACAACTCTTCTTTTCTCTTGACGAGCGTAGCAAGAGGCTGCTGTGGAGGTTCTCTATCGGCTTTGGCGTGTAGCTTGTGCTCGGCGAGATTCCGTCGGGACACGGGCATGTCCTTGGGGACCATGCGAGATGTCGCGATTCTCACGGAGGAAATCGATGAGCTTGCCTTCCTATTCTTTGTCAAGGCACTGTGCCTCTGACAGTGATGCCTCTCTGGGTGCTCCGGGTCCAAGGGTATCTTCTTGGTCTCCTTGGCGGCTTGAATGATCCTTCTACCTCCGACTCCTTGGGGTCGAGGCGATAACTCGGGCTGCTTTCCTACCATCATACGGCCGGTCAAGGCAGCAGCTTCTCAACCAGCGATCACGGGGACTCGGCCAGCCCATTGCTTCGGCCTACATGATGAGGACTTCACATAGTCATGCGTCTCACGAGTCGAATTCCCTTGGAACTCGGCATCTTCATCTTGGTGGGGCGTAGTGAGGGACCGCCATGAACTTGGCCAAGGCAGGTGAGTGAAGGAAGCGTAATGCAGGCTTTCCAAGTACACTACTTCAAACCAGACCGGCTCTCGGCGGAAATGATCTTTGTCCACAGAAGAGGGCGTCTCTCGGGATCTTGCCGATTGGCCCGAGCAAGGAAAGGCGGGTACAATTCCATGGAACCTGCAGTCCGGCTGCTCTGCCATGTATCTTCGCTGATTCCTAGCTTCTCCATGGTGTCTTTGTACATGATGTTGATCTTCTTTGCCTCCGTCTATCGAGAACTACTTAAAGCAGGCGGCCCTCCTATCGGTGGCCAGGTGGCACCTAGGACGGGGCATAGAGCCCAAACTCGGCATCACCTCAGGGTGATCCGCTCTACTCAAGCCCGATAGGCCTTGCGGACAATGCATGAACTACTGGAGGTGTCTGTTGCTCTTGCATTTACTTTTTGTTGCTGTTGGCACCTCTTTGCGCTTGATCATCGCTGTTGTAGTGGTGAACACCACATAGGCTCGCGTGCTCTTAAGACTACGTCTTGCACCGCGCATTGGTGAGCAACCGGCTGCTAGAAGCGGCCCGGGGCGGCCTGACCTGGCGGCGAAGAGTGAGGCCGTCTCCCTTAAGCGATTCTAGTGAGCGGTGGCACTTTCTAGTGGTGTGGTTTGGCAACTTGGCGCCACTATGGAACTTGCAAGAGACCATCAAATCTACTCATAAGAAGGCGGCTGACCTATTGGATTTACGCCCTTACGCGCGCTGGCGGTGCCCCTCCGGCTATTGATCTTCAACTGCTCGCGACACAGCCGACTGTTGGAAATCATTGTTGGGCCTTACATTTGTTGTGGTTTTGTTGCTGTTGCCGATTGGTGTCTCGGCCGGAGTTACGAGAACTGAGAGTCACCTGCCAGCCGCGTGACGAATCTCCATCTTCATGGGCGGTCGGCGTGGCGTACTTATGCGCTATGACTAGCGAACCGTGGTCTACGGCTCGTCGCAAAAGATGCAATAGCGAGGAGGTGCCTTCTCGGCACCTCGTTAAATACTCGATAGCTGCCACCTGTGCGCCCTCGCGGAGTTCAGCTTCGCGGTAGCGTGAGGTAATAGCGTGTTGATTCATCGAGGGCCTTGCATGCACAAGGAAAGCTAGTAGCGGCAGGAAGTAAACATGCGTGCTTCTCGTGAAGTTAGAGATGAGAAGGCGGTGAAATCGACCAATTCTTACGATGCTGCGGAGGAAGGCTGTTCAACCATGTCGGTCGTGCCACGAAGCAATGATGGAGCGTACTTCAACAACTTCGCTTCTTGCCGTTCGCTATCTTGGCGGCCCGTGGTAATGTCTACTCCAGTCCTCGGCTTCACGGGACGGTATACTGGCGTGTCTGGGGAGGCGTGAACCCTTTGAGGAAGGGCTGCTCTCACGATCTGGGGCGAAGCATGGCGGACAGTTCGTCTTCCTTTTTCAGCGCCGAGGATCGGTGGGGTCGGTCGATCCGATGGCGGGCGTGGTTCTCTCCGACTCCTCTTGGCGGCCAAAGTGCCTCCAAAGTCGGATGCTCAACGGCGGTGGGGAAACTGCGCCGCTCTCTTCCTAATGAGGCGGTAGTTGTCCCGTCGCTCTACTACTCGGGCGGCCCGTCTTGATCGCCTTCGATGGTGATGTGAGTCCGGCTGTGGTGACGGGGCTCCTTCTCTTTCGCCAGTGGACTCACGCCGTTCGGCGTCAAAATCGCGCCTTAATCTCGGCGGGGAAGCAGGTAAATCGTTTGATTAACTTCTTTGCGCATCTGCGCGGCCCGCCGACGCGTTTGTGCAACCGCGTCAAGGCTGCTTGGACTCGCTCCGTCATCACAGCGTTCTTCAACCCTCGAAGTTCTTGACTTGTCGATCGCCACCTAGGCGGCGATATTCTCGCAGGAGTGGCGTGCAGGGTGTTTCGCTCCGAGCAAATCGGTGATAGCGCGCGCCTTCTTGGACCGGCGCCTGGGCAGCTTGGCGATCGGAGCGGCGAGCAGCCCTCTGGCCGATTCATCTCGCTGGTATGCCTCGACAAAGCGCCTCATGCTTGCGCGACTTCTTGGCGCCGATGATAGAAGGCGGCGTGTCTCGGCGCCTCGGCGTCTGCGTCCCTCTGGAATGGGTGTCGTCGAGGTCTTGCGAACGCGGCAAGCGGGTAAATGACTTCTTCACCGGGCGCTAAATGCATTGGCGATAGCCGAGCACCTACGGCAACAGCGCTTCTGCCGTTCTCCTGTATGCGGCGTCGCCGTGAACCACCGTTAGTGAAGAATGTCGGCGACAGCGGCGTCGGAGTCGACCAGCATAGTCGGTGGAGCCTCGGACTCCAAGTCCACGGCAGGCTTGCGGCGACGTGGAGATTGGTCAGAAGGCCTTGCGAGAAGGCTCTGAGGCCACTCGTACTGCGTCGGGGCAGAGCTCTTGAGCGCACCTCGCCCGACAAGCTTCAGCGAGTTGCTCCCTCATGACCGGCCTCAGCCGCCCGCTCAAGCAGCGTCGTCTGAGACTCCATCTAGCGAGCTGCTAGCTCTCGCTTCGCGAGGAAGAAGGTTCCCATCGAGCAGAGATCTCGACGACGGTGCACCTACGCCGGTGGCGCGTAAATGTCGAGGTTGGGTGCGACATATGCCAAAGGATGGCTTATCATGGTGAAATGCGAGTAGAGCGTCATGCGGTGCACAGAAGCAGGATGAGGCGTAGGCATTCACGCCCGTGAATCTTACAACCGGGAGCTCTCCGGGAATAACACCTCTTGCTACTGCGAGGTCTCGCATGATCACTAAAGCAAAGTGACTACAATGGCGCTCCCGAGCTGTATCGGGAGGCGGGAGAGAGGAAGTTAGTTGTCTCCTCACATGCTACTCAGGTCTATCTCTATCAAGGTCCGAACCCTTTGCATGTTGCCCGAAGGAATTTATATAAGCCTACCCGAAGTACTAATAGTAATCCGGCTGGCCTTGAGTCGGCCGCTTTGTCTCTCTATACCGCCGTCCTTCCCTTGACACAGGGCCCACCGGTGGTGGGTCCATGAACGAACGTTCAGTCGATGACAACATTCGATGTGTGAGCTTGGTCATTGGGTTGTGCTTAGCATGCACGCCCGTCTGATTGAGCGATCATTGTCGCCATTCCCCATCCTATCTAGTAATGGCTCGTGAGGGCCACAGGAGGCGGCCACGACTCAGGGGAGGCCGACTCCACGGGGCCGTCTTGAAGACGCCCTCGGTCCACTCAGTCCTGACCGCCCAGTGACCGCTTGATCTTGAGCGTCTGAGCAGCGTCGTGGATGCTGTGTGTTGCCTGTGTGGCTGTGGTCGAGTCAGGCATGCAGCGATGCCCGTGCCTTTGGAGCTCTTCGGCAATCTGACTCCTTTGTAGCCATGCCGTTCCTACGTAGAGTGAGGGGGAATAGCCCGCGTCGACCGTACCCGCATCAGACTTGGTTGAGTCATGGGCCGACTCCCATAGTCGGCCTCTCTGGAAGTCGCCGGACTTAGGTCGGCTTGTCTTGGAGTAATAAATGCGGGACTCGGCTAGTCTTGGAGTCGCCATCTTGGGACTCGCTTGTCTTGGAGTCCCGTCGGGACTCGGCTTGTCTTGGAGTCGCTGGTCTGGGACTCACTTGTTGGAGTCGCCCTCGGGACTCGGCTTGAGGCGGCGGCCTGCCCGATGTCTTGAAAGATCACTGGGGACCCGGTTTGCCTACCAAGTGGCCCATTACTCCGATGTTGTTTCGCCGCACGACAATTACAGGTCCGAGAGGTCACGCTCCAAGTGGCCCTGCTCAAAGCGGATATCATGCTATATTAGGACGAGAGGCATTCACAATTTTTCAAGCCATACCCCATTACGGGTACATGAAGCTTAAGATGCCCGGCCGGCGGAATAATCACTCTCGCTAGTGATCCGGACATAGCACTCAGCTACGAAAACAAGACAGCCAGATTAGCCACGGAGGCACTATCCGAAGCCCTAGCGGCGGAAGAACTCACCGCTCTGCGCTTCTCGGTTAATAGGGACGATGTGATACTCGATAAGAGATCCAAGTCCACCTCCTTTAAACCAGCGGATGAAATAGTCAAATTCGAGTGTCCATCCAACGGACCCAACAAAGACGGCCTCCATCAAGCACAATTGAACCTCGATGTAGATGCCGACTGCGAGAATTCCTTCGGGAAAATTGGGACATCTTTGCTTGGCACCCTTTAGATATGCCAGGAATCCCACACAGATTGGCAGAACACATCCTAAAAGGATTCAAGCCAATCAAACAGGCTCTTCGGCGATTTTCCGAACCCAAAAGATGGCAATGAGAGAAGAGCTAGCCAAACTATGAAGCCGATTCATCGAGACATCAAACATCCGGATCGGCTAGCAAACCGGTAATGGTACCAAAGAAGGACAAATCCTGGCGCTTATGCGGTCGATTTTAAAGACCTCAACAAGGCCTCGCCTAAAGGATCCTTCCCTTCCCCGCATCGACCAAATAATCGATGCTACCGCAGGCACGATTCATTGTGCTTCCTGACGATACTCCGCTACCATCAAATCAAGATGGCGAAAGCGGACCAAGCCGCAACGGCATTCATTACTCCATATGGACCATTCGCTTCAACACGATGCCCTTCGGACTCAAAAACGCCGGTAGCAACATATCGCGCATGATTCGTACATGTCCGCTACCAGATCGGCAAAATAGTAGAAGCATACGTAGACGACATAGTCGTCAAAACCAAACACATCGAGACTCTAGTAGACGATTTGAGGCTCACATTCGACAACCTCGAAGCATATGACATCAAGCTGAATCCGAAAATGCTTGCTGCGCATCAGCCGAAAGCTCACGGGCTTCATTGTATCCGTAGAGGATTGAAGCAAACCCAACCAAGATCCGAGCTCTACATCACCTAGATATTTCAAAAGACCTCAAACAAACACAAAAATGACCGGATCTTGCGCGGCTCTAAGCCGCTTCATCTCCCGCTTGGGAGCAAAGGCATTGCCCTCTATCGCCTCAGCGGTACCAACACTTCGAGTGGATGGATGCGCCACCGCCGGACTCAAGAAATAAAAGCCATATTGGCAACAAATCCGTCCTGGTATGCGCCTAACCTGCGGAACTAATGTTGTTATACATCGCGCAACACATCAAGTTGTGAAGCGGTACTCGTCGTCGAACGAGAAATGAAGGGCATAAATTCTCTTCAAAAACCAGTGTACTACGATCCACCGCCTTAACTCCCCGCAAGTCCTGTTACCGCACTATCAAAAGATAGCGTCTGCGATGTTAATGGCATCCGGAAGCTCGGACACTACTTTCAAGAGTGTTCGATAACAGGGCCTCCGAAGTACCCCTCAACGACATTATAAACAACCCCATGACGCGACGGGAGGATTGCAAATGGGCCATTGAGCTCCTACCATTTGATATAACTTACAAACCTAGGCGAGCTATAAAGTCGCAAGTCCCTGGCTGACTTTGTCGCTGAATGGACTGAAGTCAACTCCCTAAAGAATACGCAAGCGATACTCCAATTGATTATGCACTTCGACGGATCCAAAATGTTGGCCGCTTTGGGGTCTGGTGATCGTATTGACGTCCCCAACCGGGACACAGTCCAATACGCATTTCGATAATGTACATGGACTCCAACAATGCAGCCGAATACGAGGCCCTCCTACATGGCCTCCAGATGGCAATCTCCATGGGCATTCAACGCTTAGAGGTGCGCGGGGATTCAAACCTTGCAATATCCCAAGTAAACAGAGACTTTGATGCCTAGGTTCTGGAAATGGCAGCCTATCGCAACGCTGTCCTAAAAATGTCAGCTCGGCTCGAAGGACTTGAATTCCACCATGTAGCCCGGGATAATAACCAAGCAGCCGACATATTGGCACGCATCGGCGCGGAACGCGACACTGTCCCTCCTAACATCTTCCTGGAATGGCTCTTTAAGCCATCCGTACTATGGGAAGAGGAATCTAGAAATAACAACCCGGAAGTAGCCGCACCACCCAACACAGAACAATCCGACATAATCGGCGACTCAGCCGATGAAATAACGCCTTCAGCCCATGAAATAGTGGCAGTAATTGCCCCGTGGACAGAACCATTCCTAGCCTACCTGATTAGGCAGGAGCTTCTCGAAGACCAAAACGAGGCTCGCTGCATAGTTCGGCGGTCTAAAGCCTACAAGGTCCATGAGGGGGAACTTTACAAGAAAAGCACAACCGGAGTCCTTCAAAGGTGTATCTCCGAAGAGGAAGGGCGAAACCTTCTGGCTGAAATTCATGCCGGACTAGGCGGACACCATGCCGCAGCCCCCTTGTAGGCAAGGCATTCCATACAGATTCTATTGGCAAGACGGCCCGGCAGATGCTCGGGACTTAGTCCAAAGATGCGCTTGTTGTCGCTCTTTGCTAATCGAGCCATATGCCACCCACCGCCTCAAAACTATACCCATTACCGGCCGTTTCATGTCCGGGGCTTGACATGGTTGGACCCCTTAAAGGGGGAACCCACAAGCAAAGGTACCTATTGGTCATGGTGGACAAATTCACCAAATGGATAGAGGCCAAGCCAGTTAAAACGGCAGAGTCCGGACTAGTGATAGACTTCATATCCGGGGTAGTACACCGTTATGGTGTCCCCCATAGCATCATTACCGATAACGGCACGAACTTCACGGCCGACGAGGTTAAATTATGGTGCAAAAATATGGGCATTAAGCTCGATTACGCTTCACTCTATCATCCTCAAACCAACGGTCAAGTGGAACGAGCAAATGGTCTAATAATGAGTGGCATCAACCCAGACTAGTGCGGTCCTCACGAAATCGACACGACCGTAGAGGAGCTCGACCAGACTGGGGCTGCGGACAACGCCCAACCGTACTACCGGATTCACACCATTTTTTATGGTATACAACGCAGAGGCAGTTTTGCCCTGCGACATCATTCATGACTCACCTCGCGTGCGCATGTACGAAGAAAGAGAAGCCGAGCTGGATCGGCAGGACAGCTTGGACGCATTGGAGGAAGAACGCGACATCGCCAAGGCTCATTCCACATTCTATCAGTAGCAGGCTCAAAGATATCAAAGCAGAGAAGTACGGGCTAAGACTTACAATATTGGCGAACTAGTTCTACGCCTGCCGGACAAGAAAAAGGACAAGCTCAAGCCCAAATGGGAGGGCCCCTTCATTATCGATTAAGTCCTGACCGCGGAGCGTACACTGCTCGCGAAATGCATCGGACAACCGACTCGAGCGAACCCATGGAACGCAGCCCGCCTCCAAGATTCTACGCCTAGCGCGGACTAAGAGTTCGCCTCCTTCCCCGTCAAATTTTTACACTTCAGCTGTCTTTCGTTTCTCTTTTTCTCTCACCCTTTTCATAAAAGCCCTTAAAGGCCTACTTATGCATTGTTCGACGCTTACAGTTGATGTGCTATCCGCACTCATTATACACAGGGGCTTCTTTACCGTAAGCTTACTTATAAGGGCTTATGCCCAGCACATGTGTCAAACTTCCACATGTACCTTTTATTCACCATTATATGCATCGATATGACTTAAGTTTTGGCCAAGCTGGGTTGCTCGCTCCTCGTGCTTACCCCTCGCTCCCGATTGTTCGGCTAGGAGGTAAAGGAGCACCTCTGCGATTATTATTTGCTGGTCACGGATGTGTACCTCGGACCGGTGAAGCCGAAAGCTAGCGTTTTATGGGAATATTCGATCGGTGACTTGAAAGATGATTTTACCTATTTATTTATCTGCCCCGATGTTTTCCGCTCTTTTAAGTAGTCCCGACATGCACTTTAGGGCATGCCTCCTGAGAAAGGAACCCTTAACGAACTATTCTCCCGGAAGATGTTTCTTACTAACCATGTAATATAACAAAACTAGCTTGGGCACTTGTTTGATAAAGCACTAATGACCCCACGCCTTGGTCTCCATGCATGCCCGATTGTTTCTTAACCGAGAAGGTATTCGGACACACTCCGGACTCTAGGGTCCCGAGGTTGAAGCGAAAAGGTCGGCAAAGACAAACGATCTACAATCCGGCTAGAAGGCATTTTACATGTCATTTTAAAATACATTGTCAAATCGATTGATCAGATTCCTCCTCAATCCCGTCTAACAGTGCTGTCTAATTTACAGTCCCATTGGGAATATTTAGCGCCAACTCTACTTGGCGTACACTAAACTCACAGGATCTCCTTCCCATCGGGCCCCACAGTCCGACCTCGCCATGTGGTTGGGATCCGCCTTCTTGTACCGCGTCTTCACCATGGCTCAAAGCTTCCACGGCACCTTGGCGGCGGCCGATATCTTCCATAAACGGAAGCGCTGCTCACCTCAAGCTTCTCCATAAGATCTCCAAAGGCTCGGGTAGGGAGAGGGACGCCGAAGCTCGGCGACGCGCTCATCGCTGCCGAACTTCGTTCGAGCAGTTGCACCAGCTTCGGAAGTTGATCACCTATTGATACGGGCATCTCCTCCATGAGGCGACTGTGAGCACACCTGATGCATATTTACGTCAATTGACTTCCTCACCGAACTCTTCTTTTCAAAGGAGTTCGCTCAAGCACTACTATAGATGCCGCGGCAAGCCGCTGATTCTCCTTCACGGAGCGGACAGCTCGGCCCGAACACCTTTCAGCTCCTCTCCAAGCTGGGCGTGGGCATCCTAGAGTTTGTTCCTTTCCCCGCTTTGCACCTTTCAAGATCCTCTCGCCGCCTTCACCGGGCGCGAGTGAGTTGTTGCTTGTCCGGATCCAGTCCGGCAACATCTGCAATATCATTGTCAGACTTACACGCATGCCGCACACCGCTTATCTTTTTGAAATAATGTGTTACCAGGAGGGGTCTCAGTGTCTCCTCCTGCGGCAGCGAGTGCGGCCTCAAGTTGAGCCTTGCACTCTTGTAGCTCTTGGGACAATTGGGTATTCTTCTCTGTTAGATCCTGCATATCAAATGATCCTTAAATCAGTTACCCTAACTACTTTAAGTCTCGGGGGCTACTGGCATATACAACTATTAAAATCTCTTACCCGTATGTCTTTTACATACCGCCTCCGTAGCTCTGTCAAACCATCTTGAGCAGCACGCAGTCTGCGTCCCAGCGTTAAAGGCATTCAACGCCTCAGGGGAGAAGCACACGTCACGAAAAACTGTCCAGCGACGCCTATGGTTCATGGCGCTCTCCACCTCAGACTTGGTGGTGGACAGTCTGTCGGCGTCCTCCGTTGGAGGAGTATCCGGCTCGCGCCTTGCGCTCGCCTCCCCCTCCAGACCAGGTGTTGGAGCCTGGCTGGTAGAGGCTTGGTTGGCAACCTCTCCGCCCGCAGTCCATCGAGCACTCTTTCTCCTGCAAAAGTTATGAGCATTCAAACACCTCCTAGGAACTTTGTCCTAAACAATGGTCGCGAGCTATACCATTGCGGTCACATTTCGATTTGCACCGCACCCCTCTTCCGCCTGCGAGGCCGGACTGACCCCTGTGGGTCAGCCGCCGCGGGTTCGGCTTCCCGCCTTGAAGGTACCTCCTGCGAGACACCATTGTATACGGTGGTCAGAAATGCGCAAGGACGAAGTAATGGTGACAGGACTTCGGTCACAATCACCTAGGGAGCCGGAGATAGGCCGGGGTAGTCAGCCGTAATGGCGACTAGAGCATTATCCATGTTGAGCTGGTGAAACACCCCGTCAATTAGCTCCACCTTTATGTCCGGATCCTCTTCGGAGGATGGATCAAGGGATCTTTCTGGATCCTCGGGCTGTGGGGCCGGGCTATGTATGCTCTCCACAGTCCGGCGTAGATCCTGCGTCAAATACCATAAAGTTAGGTACTTAACTTTGAAAGCGTGGGTCGGATAAATGAACATCCGCTTACCTAGCTCCGAGGGTTGTTCATGGAGAACCCATTCAATGGTCTCGTCTGGAGGAAGTCCTCCTTCTCCCCCTTGTACAGGCCGGACAGAATCTTCACCAGATCTTCGGCCGATCCCGGCCCTTGGCGGCCATGACGAGTGGCATCATTCTCCCCGTTGAAATCCCACATGGGTTGGCCCCTGTATTGCAGCGGCTGCACCCCCCACATAATGCACGTGGCCATGACTCCAATCATGGTCAGTCCGGAATGGGCCAGTAACCTTATCCGGCCCATCAAATAATGGACGCTCTTGTCTTCCTCCAGCTGAGGGCTCCGCGGGCGCCAACTCAGGCGTTTCTTCATAGGAGCATTGCTAAACTCCGGGAGGCTGATCCGAACAGGGTCCGGCAGTGGAGCGTCTTCTACATAAAACCATTCTGAAGGCCAGTCTTCGGACGCCTTCTTAGGGGTTCCGGAGGGATATCCGGTCCCGGCGATGCGCCATATTTCGGCACCGCCCACTTGATATATTGACCCCTCGTGAGAGTGAGGTACGAGGTAGAATAGCCTCTTCCACAATGCAAAGTGGGGCTCGATGCCCAGGAATAGCTCGCAAAGAGCTACGAAACCCGCTATATGCAGAATAGAGGCGGGCGTGAGGTGATGGATCTGTAGTCCGTAGAACTCCAGAAGCCCGCGGAGGAACGGATGTACAGGAAATCCAAGCCCCCTTATCAAATAGGGGATGAAGCATACCCGCTCCCCTTTGTTGGGACTAGGGGTGGCCTCCGCTTGCTTCCCACCTTTGTTGGTGGCCAGCCCGGCTCGAACCGGGACCATAAAGGCAGGAGGAAGGTATCCCTCCGCTTGGAGCGTCACCAGCTCGTTGTGCGGGACAGAACATCTCCTCCAATCTCCGGGCAGAGGGCTGGAGCGCGAGAAGAGGAGCTGCGTCGACGGTCCATGATGGAATGGATTCTTGGTCAGAAGCGCTCCGATGAGTACTCCAGAAGCAAGATGGTGTGATTTGGATCTGGATTCTTGCCTCTCTTATAGGCAGATTCTTTCTTGACTAGGGGTAAAACATAAAAGATACGCTGGCTTTTCACATTCGTGCGACGCGTGGAAGAAGGCCATTATTGGGCGTGGAAGCCAAGGAGCGTAACGTTTATAAAAGAGCCGGACACTATCCGGCAAACACATGGAATTTGAAGGACAACCCGCCTTGCAACGCCGAAGACTATATATGCGCTGGACTCGATGTCATTGAAGCCTGGTTTGGGGGCTACTGAGGGGGTCCTGGACTAGGGGGTATCCGGACAGCCGGACTATCATCGTCAGCCGGACTCCAAGACTATGAAGATACAAGATTGAAGACTTCGTCCCGTGTCCGGATGGGACTTTCCTTGGCGTGGAAGGCAAGCTTGGCAATACGGATATGTAGATCTCCTACCATTGTAACCGACTCTGTGTAACCCTAGCCCACTCCGGTGTCTATATAAACTGGAGGGTTTTAGTCTGTAGGACACAACCATTACAACAATCATACCATAGGCTAGCTTCTAGGGTTTAGCCTCCTTGATCTCGTGGTAGATCCACTCTTGTACTACCCATATCATCAATATCAATCAAGCAGGAGTAGGGTTTTACCTCCATCGAGAGGGCCCGAACCTGGGTAAAAACATCGTGTCACTTGTCTCCTGTTACCATCCGCCTAGACGCACAGTTCAGGACCCCCTACCCGAGATCCGCCGGTTTTGACACGAACAGCGGGTCCACAAGAGAGGTCGCACTCTTTTGTTTCTGCTTATGTTATGCATTGCTTAAACTTACCTGCTACTTTATCGTCCTGTTCAGCTCTTGGACTCCCAAGTCAGGTCCAAATTAATGTTCAAACTTGAGTTCTAAATTAGTTGTGGGGCACATATCAAGGCAGCAATGAATAGTATGTCTTCTAATACCGTTCACCTAGGGTATGCCTATGTTGTTCATCTTGGGTGGGAAGCAGATAGTAAAGCAATCATCATCTGTCTTTTATTAATTTAAAGCAATCATCACCTGCTATCATTATTTTTGGATCCATCCACTGGTTGTTACCATCACTCTAAATTTCTGCATGCTCTCCTTACATAATCTCACCATATTTTTTCGTATGCATGTCGGATATTGTACACAATATCCCGAACGTAGAGAAAAAGAGAAGAGTTTTACTTGGCAATACAATGTCATGCGATACATCGCTCCATGGTGGGTTCAATGGCAAACCCTTCCACCCTCTCCAGTTGTAATCCAGAGGAAGATATCATTACGAGGCGGATTAGGCGCTTGTGACCACTCATATTTACCCCCAAGGTGTTTGCTCTACCTTGGCATGATGATGTTAGTCATATCATGCATATGTTGCCTTCAAATTGCCTATTTTGACATCATATATGTCATCTGCTTAGTTTAGACATGTTACTGTAATGCCACCTATTTAGTTTCTATATCATATATGGGAATTATGCGAGTCTCATGTCTTTTAGCCAGCCATAATATATGTGAAATGTGCAATGCCATCCTGTTTAACCAGGCATCATATATTTGAATGATATCTTTCCATCATTTTCTTCATTACATTTCCATTTGTCGACAATGTTTGTACATTAAACTACTCTTCCTTTGAATCAGCTATTTGGGTGGGAGATGGAAAAATGCAGGTGAAAACAAGGCCTTGAGCAGGCGGATTGCTACTGTCAAGGCGAGATCTCTTGTTGGGTCCCGATAGCTCCTCAGAGATCGATTCAGAGACGGATGATCAGTCCTATTCCCCCACTGAGGTGTATGCTCTAATTTGGCATGGGTATACTGCTCATATCATGCATATGGTGTCTTGCATTGCATAGTTTAGACATCATATACACAATATTCAACACCATGTTCTTAGTTCAGACATCATATCGAATGCCCTCTGTTTAGCATATAAATCACATATGTGAAAAATGATGCGATCCTGATTACTTAGATAACATGTAGGTGAATTATGTCATACGATCCTGTTTAGTTATTCATCATATCTTTGAATTATTTAATGCTATGCTATCTAGTTTAGATAGACATCATATATGTGAAATTATGTCATGCTATCCGTTTTAGTTAAACAATATACATGTCAACTATTTCATGCCCTCTTTTTTCCACACTATCTATTGCATCTGTCTCTCATACAATGTCTGTACATTCAACTATGTTTCCTGTTTACCAGCCATTTGAATTGGAGCGGGTGATGCTAGTATCTAGTGGAATAAAACAGTGCTACCTCTTGGGGGAGATAGCACCCCGGTTGTACATGCACAAGAACCAGCCCTACCACACATAACCCAAACTCTCGCAGATTGTACCCCTACTGCGATGGACAGAGAACCAGCTTCACCCAATCTAACCCCAACCCCAGCTGATAGTAACCCAGTTCCTGTTGACACAACACCATCTCCACAATAGAGCTCCCAAACAAGAGCAGTTAGTAAGGCAGCTCCAGTTCCCAAAGGGCCAGTACTATCACGGCGAACCCCAACTCCAACAGTTAGTACGCCTATTCCTGTGGAGGAAGCACAACCAGCTAGTCATAGTTTAGCATCTATCGCATTTGATGTTGTTAAATCGTATGTGCGTATCTTCCCATCTTGGAAATATTATACTGAAGATGAAGGAAAATGCCAGTTGCAAGTGTTTGTCCAGGAGTTATGTGTAAGTAATGTTATTCATGGCAATTACTTTGCTTTGTCCCATACATCCTACGTCCATGATGGTTATAATACAGCAAATTTTCCCATTTTTATATATAGAGAAGGACTGATTTGGAAACTTAGGATGAGGTAACCTGTGCTAATACCTCCGCTATCTTCAAGAATGCTTGGTGGCAGTATCGGAATTACCTGAAGAAAACGTACTTCACCGGCAAAGAAACTCATGAAATTCCCTTACGTTCTCCTAAGACACATTTACTAGACGATGACTGGGAACGCCTTGTTTTGTACTGGTCCTGAACCAAGAATGTGGTAAGGTCTATGAGCTCATTTTCAATTTTTAAGTATTATATTCTTGCATCTTACTGTACTTTGTTCATGTAGAACAAGTGCCTAAACCTGAAGAACAACTGTTCTAATTTAAGATTCCATTGCTATCATAGTTCAAAAAGCGCTAGGTGTTAATTATGTGTTTTCCACCGCCTTGCGCTTTACTGACCAAAGCGCGTGCTTATCTTGTGATTATGCCTGATTAAGCATAGTTATGCTAATCGTTTTGCCAGCGCCTAGAGCCTAAGCGGCGCTTAAGCGTTAAGCTTATCTTGCGCTTTTTAACTATGATTGCTTTGCTCTTGTATCACTGTATTCTTGATACAAACTTATTTTTAAATTGAAGGATCAATCGAAACTCAATGGCACAACAGGTATGTTCAAGCATGTTTCTTTAATGGGTTTGCTCTTATCAATAGCTCTTTTGATTTCAATTTCAATTGTGTATCTGATTGACTTTCATATCATGCACATTACTAGCATCACAACAGAGCCAATAGTGTTGTTGTACATGTAGACCCGTGGTACCCATCTGAAATCTTGTTGTGCCGTGTAGTTTCCCACGCTTTGTATTCTTTCACTGCTGCTTTGTCTTGAACTGATATGATTTGAACCGTGTCTCTATTTTGATTTGGCAAGACAATGCAGTGACCATAGGACATAGATATATGTTTGTTTGATGCTTTTATTATGTACTAGTACTTGGCAATAGAAGACTTGGTAGTTTAATCCTGTCCACCTTACTAAGGAACAGGTTCACCGAAATGAGTTTCATATACTAGTACATGCTAAACTTGTTATGTGTCTGCTTGTTTCTTCTTTTGGAATGATGACAGAATATTGGGGAAGAGTGCCTTATTAAGCAATGGTAAATGAAGTAATGCAGATAAGGTTCAGGATAGTGACACATCCTTGTTGGTCTCCAACAAAGCTGATAAAACAGCTAAGGAAGACTATCTTGATGACAGCGAGACAACCCCAAAGTCCTGTCTTGGTTTAGTGTTCGAGTTACTGGCCACTACCGCTTGCACAAGCTATTCCAACTCAGTGTCTGAATCAGTTCAGTTTCTTAAGTCTCAGCTACAAGCTGAAAGACATCGATCAGTTGTGCTGCGACAAGAAGTGGAAGGACTCCGGAAGTCCCTAGAGCATTCAGATGCATACTTTATGGTGCAACAACAAGCGTTGGAGGATTTTAGCACCAAATAGATCAAAGCTAATCAGCTTGCTAAGCTTATTGCCAGCATGGTGGATACCCAGGATAACGTTTCTTGAGCTCTTCTGAAGTTGTTTCAGTTATGCTCTTGTTTTGCTGCCGCGTTTATTTGCACTGGTGGCCAATTTTGACGGCCAGTGTATGTAATATGTTGCTTTGTTCCCTATATTTGCACTGGTGGCGAACTTTGATACCTAGTGGATGCAATATGTGTAACAGAGGTAATAGGCTAGCGTTAATTGCTTGCTTATTTATTTCCTTATTGTCTTGTTTAGTTGTTTGCTTGTAGTCACCGCAGTTCTTTTTCTGTGTTTTTCTAGTGGCCACAATAGCCTATTTTTGGTAACTAGGCCAAAATAATCATGGCAACACACGGACTGTTGTAACCATGGGCCTCCTGCAGGACGTATGATCCATGGGCCTTCTTCCGTCCGTAGGATCCATTGGCCTTCTATACAGGCTATAGGATCCATTAGCCTTCTATACGGGCCTTAGGGTCCATGGGCCTTCTACGGGCCGTAGGGTCCATGGGCCTTCTACGGGCCGTATGACCCATGGGCCTTCTGCGGGTCATAGATCCATGGGCCTCATACGGGTCGTAGATCCATGGGCCTTCTACGGGGCGTATCATCATTTCGCCAATCATGGCCGTACAATTCATGGACCATAACGGGCCGTTAATAGACCGTATTTGATAACTCTACGAAAACATCCCAACGGGTTTTTTTGACATGAAAACGTCCCAACGTATTAAAGGTTTGCAAATGGGCCGACTGTAATGACGGGCTGAATTTGGGCCTAGCGCGAAAAGGCGATAAAGTGCCATATGTAACGAATCTTAAATGAGCCCAAGAATCAATGGGCCCTGAGAAGGCCGAAAGATAACTTGGGCTGGAAACGGACCAATAGAATAACGGGCCGTTAATGGGTATAAAGTGATACACTGTTCATTACGGGCTAGTTTCACCATGGGCCGTTAATGGGCCAAGAGTTACAAAGGGCCTCATATGGGCCGAAAGAAGTCATGGGCCACACATGGGTCGGGAATTAAAATGGGCTGGAATCATATTGGACGGCCCAGATGACGCTACTGGGCCTAATTCGGATAGGGCGTAACGGGCCCTGGTTTAGCGGGCTGTAAATGGGCTATATGCGAACAAGCCGTTAACAGGCTTTCCGTGGGCCGGCCCACCACCTTTTAACCAAGTCAAACGGGCCAGCCTTTTCACAGGAATGGGCCTCTGTTGGGCCATGCCACGTGTCGCCGTATCATAGGCGCCTTTGGTCCAATGAGCGGATGACATCTGTCCGAACGGTGAGCCGACACGTGTTTCCTCCAGCCAATGATGATTTTACACGTGGAAAATCCCCATTGGTCGGGGCTGTTAACGGGTTATCGGATCCAAACCCGACCCGATAGCTTAACGGCGTTCCGTTACGGTGGATGCCACGTGTCGGTTACCCTTGACGAAAGCACTTCTGTGACGCGTGATTTATTGTCATGGAAGTGGACACTTCCGTGATTATAATTTTGGTAATGTCATGGAACACTTCTACAACAACACATGTATGACTATCTTGATTCTGTCATAAAATCGTCGTGGATGTATGACAAAAAACGCGACCTACTGTGACAAACACGTATCATCACGGAAGTGTATTTTTTGTAGTGTTACTTCCGTCGCAGAGCCGGTTCTGCTGTATCCACAGTGGTGCATTGAGTCGCCATACCTCTACTCCCGTGGCCTCAGCAACCCGCCACCACGGTTCACCATTGCCGCGAGTGAGACACCGTCGTTGAACTGTCGTAACTCGACCTCGCTAAAGCAGATTGGCCTGCGCAGGGCTGCCGAAGTCGCCGCATTGTCCTCTGCACTCTCCAGCAGCCGGCACCACCCCATGGCTTGCTGCCGGACCATCGCGCCTGCACACTCCTCCACCATGAGCCGCCTGCTGCAGCTACCACGGCCTCTCTGCAAGCCGGCGTTTTGACTACCTTCTCCAAATTACAATGCGTGTGTGTACTCTGTTGACCCAGCCGCAGCTGTTCTCGTGCTACCTCTACCTCAGCCCGCTTCTGCTAGTCGCCAAAGATCAGGTCCTGAGGTTGCAAGTGAAAGTTCAAATCGTCAAGGCGTTTTCTTGTGCTGCAAATCTCCACGTTGTCATGAAAGCATTGTTTATTTGTGATGGTTGCCTCAAAACTAGAGGAGAAGATTCCTCCCAACGATCTGGTGCAATAAACCAAAGATGAGCATGTTGGAGATATGCCCTAGAGGCAATCTTGTGTGATGATATTTCCTATGTGTTTATGAATAAAGATAGTCCTTGGATGTAATCAATGATACTAGTTGGCAAGTACGTGACTTGTCTATGAGATCTTGTGATGCATGATACATCCTAAATAGTCCCTAGTCGCAAGTGATGTGTGGGCACACGTAGGACTAGACTAGCATATGACATGGTGGATGGCTCGGTCTCACTAGCCATGGAGCATTGGATGCTAACCGGATAATATGGATTCGGAAGGATCTGCTCGGATTCGATGTAGTCGAATCCGAGTAGAGAGAAGGTCCGACTCGGACAGACCCAACTATGAGATGCAACGATATATCATCTGTGAGTCTCTAGTACAACATATGTTCTATGTCCGAAGACCTGAGCTGATGCATGTACTCGGTATGGTGATAGACTTTGGGCCGACCAAACGCTACTTCGTGACTGGGTAGTTACAAAGGTAAGTTTCGGGTTTGTCTAGTCCCATGCTGCGAGACATGGTCGACAAAGATGGGATTTGCCCCTCCGATCAGGAGAGATATACTCTGGGCCCCTCGTGTGATCCGACCAGAATAAGCATGGCCATGCGACAAGGGTTATGAGATAATCCAGTTTGTGGTCGGTATCACTGGAATGAGAAAGAGGTCGGGCTAGCACAAGGATGACAGTCTCGTCTTGAGCCCGACAACATATATCGTGAGGTAAAGGGAACAGAAGTGTGACACGTTGTACAGGTTCGCCTAACCAGCTTCATAGTCTGCTTGGTGGTTGGCATGCGTTGCTAGAGACTGCTACCAACCGTGCATGTCGAAGGTGATCCGAACTGTGACCAAGCCGACTTGAACCTAAGGGGCCGTGCTCTTAAGGGAAGGAACCTACATGGTTGGTTCGGAGGACACTAGTCGGATGTCATCCGAACTGTACTTGGAATGCGACCAAGTAGACTTTGGGCTTTAGGCTCCGTGTGAGGCCCAAGTGTTGAGCCTGCGATGGACGCCTATATAAAGTGGAGGTGTGGCACACTCATGTAGGGGATCTCTTCGGCACCGCCATTAGGGCTTTGCATGTGTTGCAACTAGCCACCTCCACTCGCCGCTTGTTGTGTGATCGGACCTAGCAGTCCGCCGCACGAAGTTCCTTCTGCACGTGCGGATACCGTTAGAGGCGGTGCACTTGCACCGCTCCGGCGAACCTATTCGCGGGATCCGATCAGCTACGTGGGAGACCGGCAAGGAGGATACGACTCCGGGAACGCGAGGCGACTCCTGGAACGCGCTGTCTCAACTCTACTTCTGCTGCACGGCACTGCGCGTCTAGTGGTAACGATCTGTGATCCATCTCCCGTAGCATGTTCTGGGTTGTTCTGTGCGTAGGAAATTTTAATTTGCAGTCGACGCACCCTACGTAGAACTGAACAGTGGTATCAGAGACACTGCTATAGGGTTTGGGTTCAGATCGTATGCATATTAGATATGTGGAGGCAGTAGATGAGATCTATTGTCGTTAATGAGATCGGCTGTGTGCACAGTTGATGAGATCAACTGCACATGGGGATCGATGAGGCTATATTTTCTGATGATCGGAGTCGATGAGGTCGTGGCACAACCTACCCCTACCGGTCGGTATCCGCTATCGGGGTTAACAGTGAAACGTAAATCCGAATCGGACTCGTAATGATTGATAAGATCAATCAGATCAGAAAATTCAGCGTGATCGGAGTTCTGCCGTGTGCGTAGCACCTTGTATTTCGTACACGATCTCTCAAACCAGTAGAATGTGATTCTATGCATAACTTTATTTTGCAGGGTTTGATGTGAATAGTATGGCTCATGTGTATGTGATGCATGTGTGTAAATTATACATGGCCTGCGTGTCATGTTTGTCAGCCGGCAGGAGCCAAAGTGATGTCATTATAATGTCTAACGACGTGCGTGTCGACTTGTGACTCTATGTACAATTCATTACTAGTTGTATTAGTTGGATAATAGTGATCAGGTTGGTGGCTTGGCGTCCCGACATGACAAACAAGATGGAGTTCCTAGATGGTCATCGGAGTCGGAGCCGACCGGGAAGAACGTCCATGAAGGAGAGATACTATTTCACAATATGTGTTTATTTGTGATTGTTGTGCTTCTTTGTTTCTATGCATGTTAGAATGGTAGAATGATCCCTCATGAATATCAAGCGAATTGCCATCCCCGATGTTGCACCTTCACACGTCAAGTACGTCTAGTAGTGGGCTCATAAAATTGGGGTGCTACTGGATGTCCTTGAACTGAAGGGTTCATATCGGACACGGACATGCACTGCATCAGGTTAACTTGACAAGGCTATCAAAATGGTTTTGGGCCTTGTGGCAAAGAAGGTTGGGAGCTGGGGTATAAGATACCTTCCCGACCGACATGAGTTGTATAGAGATGCGATTAGCAAGGAGTTGCTTACCGGATAGGTATGTTGGCTAGCAGTGATGCTAAAGCTCACTAGTCGCATGCGCTAGTCGGCTCCTGAATCACTGAGAGTCTACGGAGGGATGCTGACTTCAGTGGGAGTATTTCTATTTAGGCTTGAATAACTCTACATAAACACATTGCTTACTGATTGCATATTTTCTATTGTAGATCAATGGCACCACTTGCTCAACCCAACTTTGCATTGAAATCAATTCTGGAAAAGGATAAACTGAATGGAACAAACTTTACCACCTAGTATAGAAATCTGAGAATTGTTCTCGAGCACGATAAAAAGGAAAATGTTCTAGAGGATCCACTTCCAGAGGAACCTGCCGATAATGCTAATGCCACAACTAAGAATGCCTACCAGAAACTCGTTGATGAATCAACGGAGATCAGTTGTCTGATGCTGGCTTGTATGGAGCCCTATTTGCAACAACATTTTGAAAATGATGAGGCTTACGATATGATCGAGAGTTTCAAGAGCATGTTTCAGACATAGGCTAGGACCGAAACGTTCAACATCTGGCGATCCTTGATGGATTGCAAGCCGAAGGAAGGTGATCCACTAAGCCCACATGTGATCAAGATGATCGGATATGTGCAAGCTTTGGATCGGTTGGGCTTCCCGCTCTTGGATGAGCTGGCTACTGATGCTGTTCTGGGTTCTCTTCCGCCCAGCTATGGGACGTTCATCTTGAACTATCATATGCATGGCATGGATAAGAAGCTCACTGAATTGCATGGGATGCACAAAGTGGCAGAGCAGGATATTAAGAAAGGCACGCATCAAGTGTTGATGGTGCAGATCGGCTAAGTTCAAGAAGAGTTGGTCCAAGAAAAAGGCTAAGGCAAAGGGCACGGAGACGGTAACCTCCGCCGCTGCACCGAAGCCTGGACCGGACTCGAAGACCGTTTTCTATCACTGCAAGGAAGCTGGCCATTGGAAGAGGAATTGTAGCAAGTGGCTTGCAGAGCATGGCAAGAAGGCCAGAAATGCTGCTTCAAGCAAAGGTACACTTATTGCATATGATATAGACATTTACCTTGCTAACATACCTAGTAGCTCTTGGGTATTTGATACTAGATCGGTTGTTCATATTTGCAACTCGATGCAGGTGCTGGTAAGAACTAGGGGTGTGGCACAAGGGGAGATTGACATCAGGGTCGGCAACAAAGCAAGAGTTGCTGCGTTGGAGGTTGGCACGATGCAGCTCCAGCTTCCTTCTGGATTTATTTTGGAATTGAATAATTGTTATTACATTCCTGCACTTTGTCGGAACATTATTTCTGCCTCATGCTTGATGAGTCAGGGTTATGAATTCAATTTAAAGGACAATGGTTGTTCGTTTTATTTGAATGGTATGTTCCACGGCTATGCACCCATTATTGATAGGCTGTTCATATTGAATCTAGAATAGGAACCAGTCTATAACGTGAATGTCAAGAGGCATAAGCCTAATGAGATAAATCCGACATACTTCTGGCATTGCCGACTTGGACACATTAGTCTGAAATGCATGAAGATGCTCCATGATGATGGGCTCCTGACTTCGTCCGACTTCGGGTCATTCGAGACATGTGAATCATGCTTGCTCGGCAAGATGACTAAGTCTCCTTTCGCAAAGAGTTGCGAGAGGGCGTCCGAGCTGTTGGAACTTATGCATAGTGATGTGTGTGGTCCAATGAGCACAACTGCCAGAGGCGGCTATCAGTACTTCATGACTTTTACCAATGACTTGAATAGATATGGATATATCTATTTGATGAGGCACAAGTGAGAAACTTTTGAAAAGTTCAAAGAGTTTCAGAACGAGGTTGAGAATCAACTTGGCAAGACAATAAAGCTTCTGCGATCTGATCGTGGAGGTGAGTACATGAGCCGGGAGTTTGATGATCATCTGAAAAATCGAGCTATAGTACCTCAGCTCACACCTCCGGGTACGCCACAGAGAAACGACGTGTCAGAACGAAGGAATAGGACCTTGTTTGACATGGTCAGGTCTATGATGAGCAAATCGGATTTACGCTTGTCATTTTGGGGATACGCTCTAGAAACTGCATCTTTCACACTTAACAGAGTACCATCAAAATCCGTAGACAAGACACCACATGAGATGTGGACCAGGAAGAGTCCCAGTTTGTCTTTTCTAAAGATTTGGGGTTGTGAAGCATTTGTCAAGAGACTTATGTCAGACAAGCTTACACCCAAGTCAGATAAATGCATATTTGTAGGATATCCGAGGGAAACCTTGGGATATAGCTTCTACAACCGGGAAGAGAACAAAGTTTTTATTGCTCGGAACGGGGTTTTCCTTGAGAAAGAATTTCTCAGCCGGGAGCCCAGTGGGAGGATGGTCTGAATCGAAGAAATTCAAGAACCACTCAGGGATGGCTCGGCTGGTGATGACATCATGCTGGAGTCAGTCAGGGAACCCGTAGTGGAAGCGGCACCGGAACCACGGAGGTCAGAAAGATTGCGCAGAGTACGTGATGTATTGTTGCTAGAAAGCGACGAGCCAGCCACATATGCAGAAGCGATGGTGATCCCAGATTCCGAGGCATGGCTGGAGGCCATGAGATCTGAGTTAAACTCCATGGATGAGAATCAAGTCTGGGACTTGGTTGATCCGCCGCCTGGCATAACAGCCATTGGTTGCAAATGGGTCTTTAAGAAGAAAGCCGATGTGGATGGAAATATTCAGATCCACAAAGCTTGGCTTGTCGCTAAGGGATATGGACAAGTTCAAGGAATTGACTATGACGAGACTTACTTGCAGGTAGCGATGCTGAAGTCGGTAAGGATCGTACTAGCTATAGCTGCATATTTCGATTACGAGATATGGCAGATGGATGTCAAGATGGCTTTCCTTCACGGAAATTTAACCGAGGACGTGTATATGATACAGCCCAAGGGTTTTATCGATCCGACTAGCGCTAGTAAGGTATGCAAGCTCAAGAGATCCATTTATGGGTTGAGGCAAGCATCTCGGAGCTGGAACACTCGTTTTGATGAGGCCGTCACTGGTCTCGGTTTCATCAAAAGTGAAGAGGACGCTTGTTTATACAAGAAGTTAAGTGGGAGCTTGATAGTGTTTTTGATCTTGTATGTGGATGACATATTGTTGATCGGGAATGATGTTTCGATGCTAAACTCGGTCAAGGAGTCATTGAATGGAAAAATTTCGATGAAGGACCTTGGTGAGGCAGTGTATATTTTAGGCATTAAGATCTATAGAGATAGATCGAGGAGACTGCTCGGCTTGAGCCAGAGAACATACATAGATAAAGTGTTGAAGCGGTTCAACATGAGTTAGGCGAAGAAAGGGTTCTTGCCACTCTCTCATGGTATAAGGCTAAGCGAGACTCAGAGTCCTTTGACATCTGATGAGCGAAGCAGGATGAGTAGGATTCTGTATGCCACGGCAATCGGATCCATCATGTATGCCATGATATGTACACGACCTGATGTTGCTTTTGCAATAATCCTAACAAGTAGATACCAGGCCAACCCAGGTAAGAGCCACTGGGCAGCGGGAAAGACTATTTTGAAGTACCCGAAAAGGACTAAAGATATGTTCCTAGTTTATGGAGGTGAGGAAGAGCTCGTCGTATAGGGTTACGCCGATGCTAGTTTCCAAACCGACAGAGATGATTGTCGATCCCAGTCCGGATTCGTGTACGTCATGAACGGAGGGGCAGTGAGCTGGATGAGTTCCAAGCAAGATATGGTGGCCGATTCTACCACAGAAGCTGAAAATACATTGCGGCTTGTGAAGCTGCAAAGGAAGGTGTTTGGATCCGGCATTTTTTGGATGATATTGGTATTTTCCCAACCTCGGTAAAACCGTTGGACCTTTATTGTGATAATTCTGGTGCCATCGCAGAAGCCAAGGAGCCAAGGACTCACCACAAGGTTAGACACATAGATCAGAAATATCACCTGATATGAAAGATCGTAAAGAATGGTGATGTAGACTTATGCAAAATTCACACGGATGCAAATGTTGCAGATCTGTTGACTAAGCCGCTTCCACAACCCAAGCATGAGGGGCACGTTAGAGCTATGGGCATTTGATGTCTATTTGATTGACTCTAGTGCAAGTGGGAGACTGTTGGAGATATGCCCTAGAGGCAATCATGTATGATGATATTTTCTATGTGTTTATGAATAAAGATAGTCCTTGGATGTAATCAATGATACTTGTTGGCAAGTACGTGATTTGTCTGTGAGATCTTGTGTTGCATGATACATCCTAAATAGTCCCTAGTCGCAAGTAACATGTGGGCACACGTCGGACTAGACTAGCATATGACACGATGGATGGCTCGGTCTCACTAGTCATGGAGCATTGGATGCTAACCGGATAATATGGACTCGGAAGGATCTGGTCGGATTCGATATAGTCGAATCCGAGTCGAGATAAGGTCCGAGTCGGACAGACCCAACTATGAGAAGCAGCGATATGTCATCTGTGAGTCTCTAGTACAACATATGTTCTATGTCCTAAGACCTGAGCTGACATATGTACTCGAGATGGTGACAGACTTGCTTTGGGCCGACCAAACGCTACTCCATGTCTGGGTAGTTACAAAGGTAGGTTTCGGCTTTGTCCAATCCCATGCTGCGAGACATGGTCGAGCAAGATGGGATTTGCCCCTCCTATCAGGAGAGATATACTCTAGGCCCCTTGTGTGATCCGACTAGGATAAGCATGGCCATGCGACAAGGATTATGAGATAATCCAGTTTGTGGTCGGTATCACTGGAACGAGAAAGATTTCGGGCTAGCACAAGGATGACAGTCTCGCCTTGAGCCCGACAACATATATCTTGAGGCAAAGGGAACAGAAGTGTGACACATTGTACAAGTTCGCCTAACCAGCTTCATAGTCTGCTTGGTGGTCGGCACGCCTTGCTAGAGGCTGCTACCAAACGTGCAGGTCAGAGGTTATCCGAACTGTGACCAAGCCTACTTGAACTTAGGGGTCGTGCGCTTAAGGGAAGGAACCTACGAGGTCGGTGCGGAGGACACTGGTCGGATGTGATACGAACTGGACTTGGAACGCGATCGAGCACACTTTGGGCTTTAGGGTCCGTGTGAGGCCCAAGTGTTGAGCCCGCGATGGAGGCCTATATAAAGTGGAGGTGTGGCACACTCATGCGGGGGATCGCTTCGGTGCCGTCGTTAGGGCTTTGCATGTGTTGCAACTAGCCACCTCCACTCGCCGCATGGTGTGTGATCGGACCTAGTACTCTGCCGCACGAAGTTCCTCCTGCACGCGCAGATACTGTTAGAGGCAGTGCACTTGCGCCGCTCCGGCAAACCTAATAGCGGGATCCGATCGGCTACGTGGGAGACCGGCAAGGAGGAGATGTCTCCGGGAATGTGAGGTGACTCCTGGAACGTGTTGCCTCAACTCTACTTCCACTGCACGGCACTGCGCGTCTAGTGGTAACGATCTGTGATCCATCTCCCGTAGCATGTTCTGGGTTGTTCTGCGTGTACGAAATTTTAATTTGCAGTCGATGCACCCTACGTAGAACTCAGTAGAGCATGCAATATTAAAAATAAGGATGGTGAATTAAGGTTGGGACTACCTCGGTTGATTAAGCAGGACACCCAAGTGTTACTGCTGGTGGTCAATGCAAAGAGACAGTGCTAGATGATTTACAAGAAATACATCCAAGACCGGAGTCCGTGAGAATTAGAGACACGACCCATTTAAAAATTGGATGGGTGCATGGTTATTTGCTTGGCTTTCAAAACCATCATTTGATCAAATTGCTATGCAGTCACTTGTCCGAAAGACATATAAGGTGATACGCATATTATCTACTTTATCTGTATACAGTAATTTGTCTGCGAACAATTACTTTGGTCTGTATATTTTTATGTGCAGGACAATGATTCATTATAAAGGTGGTGCCATGTTGTGTCTATGGAATATGCTTTAGCATCATCATGCATCGGCGTCAGCGCCGCTTGTTGTTGAACGGCTTACCATGCCCGTGATTGACTCGCCCTTCTGCACCGGCTTACAACGCCACGGCTGACTCATATGTCCGTGGCCGCGACCCACTCACCCGCGTCCGTGCCGCCTCTTATGCTGCAGTTGTCTTTACTATCCGCCCAGCAGTTCGGTTTATTACAACAAATCTGGAGCAAATCATATTATATTATCAGCATCTGCCTGCATCCTCAATGGGCAGCTCATACGGGATCATTTATAACCCGCCAAGCTTCAACATATTACAGCGTTCCGCTGTTCAACTATATGCCGGTTTACATCACAGTCAAGTATGAAGAATCTCAAGCCAACTCCTCGAGTCATCTTGAGACTCGGGGGCTACAATGACATGACTCAGAAAATGTTGCCAGTTTTCGGGTTATAAGGAAAGATTCCGGTTCAAAATCCGGTTCAAGGGAAATCTGTCTCTCACAAAGCTTTGAAGCTCTCAATATCCGGTTTAAAATCCCGGCTCAAGAAGAAATTTATCTTTTGCAAAGTTCGAGTTTTCAGGAAAAATTAAAGGTTGCCAAAGAGAACTTACTGCCATGATGCGCGGTTCAAACATGGGTATCTTGCCTTATTGGTTTATCATATCATTGGTCACTTGGGGGCTTCCTGCTCACTGAGCATGGCTGTGATTACCCTCTTGATCCGGCTTACATGCCTTCTTACTTCATATGATCACTTGGGGGCTTCCTCCTCATTAAGCATAGCTCTAAATCCGGCTTATAAACCTGGAATGAACTTTGGCTTAATATCCACATGGCCCGCGGTGATGATCTTCACGCCATCAAATATCTCCCACTCAAGCTTAAAGGACCAGCTCGGTATTGGCTTAACAGCTTGCCAGCAGAATCAATTGGGTGTTGGGAAGACCTGGAAGCCGCATTCCTTGACAACTTACAGGGCACATATGTGCGACCACCAGACGTTGATGACCTAAGCCAAATAATTCAGCAGCCAAACAAATCGGCCAGACAGTTCTGGACACGGTTCTTAACAAAGAAAAACCAAATCGTCAACTGTCCGGATGCAGAGGCCCTCGCAGCCTTCAAACATAACATCTGCGACGAGTGGCTGGCCCCGCACCTAGGACAGCAAAAGCCGAAATCCATGGCAGCCCTCACATCACTCATGACCCGCTTCTGCACGGGAGAGGACAGCTGGCTAGCCCGCAGTAACAACCTCAGCAAAAATTCTGGCAGTCCGGATACCAAGGAGCGCAATGGTAGGTCACGTCGAAACAAAAACAAATGCCGCGTTAACGGCGATAACACCGAGATCTGACGGTCAGCGCCGGATTCGTGAGGCTCTTAACCGGTCGTGGAAAAAGCCATTCAAAAGGACTACTCGGGCCCGTCCAATTTGGACCGAATACCCGACCGCTCTTGCCAGATACATGGCACCCCCGAAAAGCCAGCTGATCACACCAACAGGGATTGTTGGGTATTTAAGCAGGCAGGAAAGTTAATTGCCAAAAACAATGACAAGGGGCTGCATAGCGATGACGAGGAAGAGACCCGGCCGCCGAACAATAGAGGACAAAAGGTTTCCCCCCACAAGTGCGAACGGTGAACATGATATACGCAACTCACATACCCAAGAGGGAGCGGAGCGTGCACTCGTGGGGCGTATCTGCGATGGAGCGATCGCCCCAAAGTTCAACCCATGGTCCTCCTGCCCGATCACTTTTGATCGAAGGGACCACCCCACCAGTATCCGCCATGGCGGATTCGCCACATTGGTTCTAGACCCAATCATCGATGGATTTCACCTCACTAGAGTCCTGATGGACGGCGGCAGCAGCCTGAACCTGCTTTATCAGGATATAGTGCGCAAGATGGGCATAGACCCCTCAAGGATTAAACCCACAAAGACGACCTTCTCATACCAGGTGTAGAGGCCAATTGTACAGGCTCGGTTACACTGGAAGTGGTCTTCGGATCCCCGGATAACTTCCGAAGCGAGGTGTTAATCTTCAATATAGTCCCGTTCCGCAGCGGCTATCATGCTCTGCTCGGACAAATCACTTTTGCAAAGTTCAACGCGGTGCCGCACTACGCATACCTCAAGCTCAAGATGCCAGGCCCTCGAGGAGTCATCACGGTCAATGGAAACACTGAACGCTCCCTCCGAACGAAGGAACACCGCGCTCTCGTATAAATCTGAGCAGCCTCTTAAGGCAATTTTGAGTCCGGCCGTTAGCGGCCGGACACGGCCAAACAGCGCCCGAGTAACCTACAACAAGACCACTGCACGTTCGAAAGCATCGCGTAGAGATGAGCATGGCCTAACCCCACCCTTGCATAATTGCAAGACTAGTCCTTCGCGTACATCATTACGCTCTGTAGATACCATGGGCATAGGGGGAGGGGCACGACCACGATAGGACCAGAGTGCGGCTCAACCACACCAGGGGCTCCCAAGTGTGTTGCTCTTTTCCTTTTTCTTTTTTTTCTTACCCACAAGACTCCGTTCACCAGAGGCCCTGTCCGACAGTAGACCTGCCGAACTCACGATGCAACAACCAGGGAAGGAGAAAGGCTACGACGAACACTCAGGTGGTCTCCATTACGAGCATTAAATCTGTTTAATACACCATTCCGCAGCCTACCCCTGGAGGGGGACATGTTTAATAGTCCAATCCCTTGCTTACCGCACTATTTGTATCGTTCTGCATTTATGGCAGTATTTCTGGAATAAACAATGCATCGCTTTTTGCTTATAATTGCGTTTCTTTCTTATATATGTTCATTTATGGCATGTTGCATCCGTGACACTTGATGCGGCTAAATACACCGGGGCTTAAGTTCCCCACATTATGGTGTGATAAGTCCAACACTTTCACAAGTGCGGCACCCGAACTTATAGCATTATATGCATCGGCTCAATCATGTCTTGGGTCAATAGTTGGGTTTGCCGGCTCCCATGTTTTGGTACCTTACGTTCCGTTATATCGGCTAAGGTAGCATGGCAGAACCACCGCGATTGCGCCCGGTTGAGCTGGCGCGCCTCGATGGAAAGCTAAAACTGACCGTCATGATAAGGCGAGAGCTGGTCGCTGTTCGAGAGGTTTTTTCGGGACCCTAAAGACTTTTGCCGCTTAGAGCGAGGAACCGACTTCGTCCGGCCCAGGAGTGGATAGCGCCCCGAACTCGGTCTTCCGAACACTAGGGGCTTCGCCGAAATTTAAAATTATAGAATTCTATGGCTAAGTGAGAGTGTTCAAGCATTATATGTCCGGTTGCCTCGTTCGTTGTGTTGAGCGCCTCCCTAGATGGACCCAAACATGGGAACAAGAGTGCTCAAGTTTATCCCGAACACCCCAGCACTAGTGGCATGGGGGCTGAAGCCGATGACTTGTCGTCTCTCAGATTTCATAAACGGCCGCATAGAAGGTAATATTTTAAATAAACAAGCGTTGCTTAGCGCATATGAACAAAGTTTTCAGCGCACAAGGATAACAAAATGCGAGTCTACTCAAGTATTACATCTTTGGAGCACTCACCCGCAATCATGCGGGCACCCTTCAGGACACTCTTATAATACATTTCGGGCGTGCGATACTCCTTGCCCGCCAGCGGCGCGTCCGTCAGAAGCTTCTCAGCGTCCATCCTGCCCCAGTGCACTTTTGCATGGGCAAGGGCTCGACGGGCACCTTCAATGCAGGCAGAGTGCTTGACGACTTCCACCCAGGGACACGCATCCACCACCGCCGCGCCAGGGGCGAAGTAGCTCCTGGCATGGCCTCCTTGGGCCACAAATTAACTATGAGGCCCTTCATGGCATGTTCGGCTACCTTGTGGAGCTCGACCAGCTGCTTCACTGGTCGCTAAAGGCACTGGATGTCCGGCCTCGGCATCTTGAGACCGAAGACCTTCTCCGTCGAGCTCCCTCCTCGGCCCGGTAAGCGGCGGCATCGGACCGCGCAGGGCAGATCTGCAAACGCTTCGAGAGCTCCGAATTCGGGTAAGTAATAGGTAATTCACGTTCACATGCTTGCTTTGCATGAAAAATGCCTTACCCGCCGCTATTTTCTTCACCGCCTCGATTTCCTGGAGGGCCTTGTGGGCTTCGGCCTTAGCGGCTTTGGCACTCTCAAGAGCCGATGCAAGCTCGGACTCTCGAGTCTTCGAGTCGCGCTCCAAACTCTCATGCTTTTCCACGAGAGCCTGGAGCTCTTGCTGCACCTCCGCCACCCGTGCCTCCTGCTTCTCTCGCTCGGCTCGTTCCGCGGCCGCATTGCGTTCGGCCGCGGACACGGCCTCCTTCAGGGTCGCCACCTCGTTCGTGGCCCCTGGAGTACCCACGTTATCCTTGTTATTTCTCTTGCAACCAAAATCCTTTTCTGTAAGGTACAAATTTAATACGGTGTTACTCACCCTCCTTGTCCTCGAGTTGCTTCTTGGCACGGTCGAGCTCGCTCTCGGACCGCTCGAAGTTCTGCTTCAAAGCATCGACCTTCGCAGCCGGTGTGCAGAGGTCAAGGCGCAGCTTCTGCAATCCCATATTGACATATTTTTTAGACATCCTGCGTATATCTTTTTAGATCCTCAGTCCGGCTTTTCTTTCCAGCACCGAACCGAGCATCAGGGGCTACTGTCTATGTGGTATTATATTACATATTTTAAATTTCTTACCTCAAAGCCTGTTAGAAGGCTGCTGCAGGTAGGCCTGGGCATTCGGTTAACCCAAACCGATCGGTTCGGTTTTCCGGGTTATAAAAAATTTCGGTTTCTTTAAACTACAGACCGACCGGTCCCTTTAAAATTTGGTTCGGTCATCGGTATTGACCGATCAAAACCGATGTTCACTTTTTAGCGTGACTATGCCGCTTGTCCAAAGGAAAAGGAAGGCAAGCTGCTACCTTTATAGTGCTGCATATGCTTCCTTACTCAATAGCGATTCGAGGTGGGACTAAACCAAAGCTGATGTAGACATGTTGTGTTTGTATGGGCCAACTGCTAGATCAATTTTGGGCCTTAACAAATGTGTACGTGACAAAAACTGACACACAGAGAGGATTAGAGGCCTAGCGATACGTTGGGCCTGCTGGGTCAGCTCGGCTGGTGAAGTGAGAATTGGAAATACAGGGAGGAGCGAGGCATGTAGTTATTTTCGGTTTTTTAGGCTTTTTCGGTTAACTAAGTGTAAAAACCGAATTTGCTGAATAAATTTCGGTTCTGAAGATTTAGTGACCGAAATAGGAACCATAATTTTCGGTCTCGGTTCATTCGGTCTCGGTCCCGGTTATTTCGGTTCGGTACATCAGTTCTCGGTTAATATGCCCACCCCTAGCTGCAGGCTTCGGTCAGCCCGCTCTTGGCAAGCTGAACCTTCTGAATCACCGCACTCATGATAGTGTGGTGTTCTTCCTCGATGGAAGCACCATTGAGCGCCTCCAACAAGTTATCCAGTGCCTCCGGTTGGACGGAGGCCGCCGGTGTCACAGTCTTGCCCTTCTTACGAAGGGGCGGCCTGCCGGACTCCGGAACCACTGCAGGTTCCGGTGCGGAGTCCGGTGAGAAGTCCGGGAGGTTGCCCTGTGGCACCTCCGGAGCCTCCCCCTCCTGGTGGGTCTCCTCCCGGGATCCCACCTCGGCGTCATCAGCGTCACGAGGGGTGGAGGTGGTCGGAAGGGAATCCATATCTGACATAGCCAAGGACCCGCTCGACGAAGCGGGAAGATCGTCCTTGGCCGAACTACAGATTGCATGTGGCATTAGAAGGACACCACGTTGCAAAAAGAGAAATTATAAATCATCCAGGAATTCGGACACTTACGATCTTGCCAGGGGCTTGGCCCTTGAGGGCCACTCCTCGTCGCCGTCGTCGGCGTTGGCGGAGCAGTCCAGAGGAAGGGTCCGTCCTTTCTTGGACCCTTCGGCCACCCTCGTTGGGGAGGCCTTCCTCTTCTTCTCTCCCCCCGCTGGGGGAGAGGCCTCTTTCTCCTCCTCCTCGGGGGAGGAGTCTGCCTCGGAGTCATTGGACAATGAGTCCGATACCCCCTGGCGCCGGGAACTCCTTCGGGTTCCCGTGGCCTTCTTCTTGGCCTTCTTCTCCGGCACCACGTAAAGTGCCGGGACCAGCAGCCCCGTCAAACGGGTGTCCGCTGGGTCTTCTGGAAGGGGAGCCGGATAGTTAACCTATCCGGACGTCTTCTGCCAGTCCTGTTAAAGGCATTGGGAGTTTAGATCCCACATAGAGTCAAACTATGAAAGAAATGAGTGTCCCATAAAGGATAACATAGCTTACCTCGCTGGCCGGGCGCTGCATGCTGAATCCGCGATCTTGATTCGCGAATGGGGGCTTCTCCGCCCTTGAACAGCACCTCCGTGCAGCTTCAGACATCGTGTCGAGGAGCCTGCTCAAGGTCCGTGTCAGGCCGGATCAAACTCCCGAAATTGAAGGCCCGTTCTTGGCGGGGAGAATCCGGAGACGAGCATGACTGGATCACATTGACAAGCTTAAGCTTCTTGTTCACTGTGGTGCAGAGACAGATGGAGTCCGGTCGGCTCCTCGAACTACCCCATAGCAAGCCCTTCTCTTTCCGGGAGGTGAGCTGCATGGGGATACCAGATCTGAACTCGGGGGCCGCTGCCCATTTAGGGTCACGTGGCTCGGTGATGTAGAACCACCCGATTGCCACCCTTTGATGGACTCCACGGCGCCCTCGAGCGGTGACATTGGGCATTTTGCCCACCATGGCGCCCAAGCACTCCGCTTGGACGCCCTTCACCACCTTCGGCTTGACATTGAAGGTCTTTAGCCACAAGCCGAAGTGGGGCTGGATGCAGAGGAAGGCCTCGCACACGACGATAAACGCCGAGATGTTGAGGATGAAGTTTGGCGCCAGATCGTGGAAGTCCAGGCTGTAGTAGTACATGAGCCCCCGGACGAAGGGGTGAAGTGGGAAGCCCATCATGGAGGAAGTGGGGAAGAAATACAACCCTCTCATGGGGCACTGGGGTGGGTATGAGCCGCCCCTCGTCGGCAGCCGGTCTTGTGCGCGATGTCGCCGAAAGGTATCCGCGCCAAGAAGCTCGATGTGCCCTCCGTAGCGGAGGAGGCTATCCACTTGCCTCCCGCTCCGGACATGGCTGGAGAAGGTTGAGGTGAGATGTGTGGACTTTGGTGCTGGAGCTCGAGTGCGCGGAGATAGATAAGCAAAGGAGGAAAAAGGCGTAGGTGAAAAAGGTGGATCCTTATCCCCTTATATATGGGCGGACGAAGACTATGCATCCCCACCGGCCTGGTAAAACTCGCTTATCTCCCAAGCGCCACAATCAATGGCGCGGTTGGGTTACCCACGTCCGTATTGATGGGAATCCGGAATAAGGGGAACACGATCTCTGCTTCGACAAGACGTGCCAAGAAAACCGCTTCGCTAAACACGCTGAGGTGGTATAATAAAAACGATTCAAGTAAAGGCTTGGTAGTGGTGTGACGTCACGCCACAAAAATACGTCAGCAGATTGAACTTGTGTACATATTATTCTCTCTACGATGGTATGTGGAATTTATTTTGCAGAGCCGGACACTATCCTCGTGTTCGAAATCTTCTATCGATTATTCGGAAGAGGAACCCACCTTGCAATGCCGAAGACAATATGCGCGCCGGACTCGTCGTCATTGAAGCCCCGGTTCGAGGGCTACTTGAGGAGTCTGGACTAGGGGGTGTCCGGATAGCCTGACTATCATCATCGGCCGGACTCCAAGACTATGAAGATCCAATATTGAAGACTTCGTCCCGTGTCCGGATGGGCCTTTCCTTGGCGTGGAAGGCAAGCTTGGCAATACGGATATGTAGATATCCTACCATTGTAACCGACTCTGTGTAACCCTAGCCCTCTCCGGTGTCTATACAAACCGGAGGGTTTTAGTCCGTAGGACGAACAACCATTACAACAATCATACCATAGGCTAGCTTCTAGGGTTTAGCCTCCTTGATCTCATGGTAGATCTACTCTTGTACTACCCATATCATCAATATTAATCAAGCAGGAGTAGGGTTTTACCTCCATCGAGAGGGCCCGAACCTGGGTAAAAACATCGTGTCCCTTGTCTCCTGTTACCATCCGCCTAGACGCACAGTTCGGGACCCCCTACCCGAGATCCGCCGGTTTTGACACCGACAGTCGCCCTTTGCAAACTATTTCTGGGCTGCGAGGCTCACTTCGGGTTATGGAAGAAGTTGTTCTGCCTCATCCCTCGCAACCAGGGGGAATCCATAGGTCAAGTGGGTGGAGCCAAAGTATGGCGCGTCGCCGAGACCGCATACCTATCCGGTACTCCCAAGAAGGCACCGGAGAACTGGCCCTCGGAGTGGTTTTATGTCGATGACATTCCCCTTCTGGATCCAGTCCGGATAGGTCTCCCCGAGTTCAGTAATGCTCCACCGAAGGCACGCCGAATTTGGCATCCTCGGGGCCCCCAAGAGGAGGATACCAGAGAAATACAATTCCTGATGAGCAAGATAAAGTTACTAGCCAAATCAGGGCTGACAATAGTCGAGGTTATGGCAATATGCATAATGCGGGGAGTGCAGCCGCTTCAATATCGAGGGAAGCCCATGTGGCACTACAACGGGGAAGATGAGGCCACCCGCTGTGGTCGTAAGGGTCCGGACTCCGCCGCTGCTCTGGCGAGATATTGTCCGATTTGTATAAAGGAGAAGAAGAAAAATTCCTTTGTATTAAACCGCAGGATGGGTTTTCTATGTACAACCCCCCAAGCTGGGTAAGTCGCCACTCTTTCCCCCCGCGCCATTCCTTCTGGCGTCCTTCGTCATGATTATTTACCTCAATATTTCTGAGCAGGAACTGAGGAGGGCCATAGAAGGGTTTAACAGCCTCTCCCCGCAGCCAGAGGATCCCGGAAGGGTCTTTGATGCGGACTTGAAGAAGATCCTGATATTACTGTGGAGCTTGTCAACGGGACATTTTATCAGGCCAGCTGTGATGGTGCCTCGGTGGCTATTGTTGCTGACTATCCCGGACTGCTTCCTTCATCGCGTGTAAGCAAAGCTAGAACCCTATCCTTCGAAGAGGACTCCTTTCTGTTGTCATGCCTGAAATATCGTATTTTTGTAGAGACGACCATCGGAACACGGCGCCGAGCCCCTGGGGGCTTGTCGGCAAAGGGTGTCTTTATAGGGCAGGCTTAAGAGGAAGGCAATTAGGGCTGAAACGCCTCTACAGAGGTATGGTAAAAACCTGCTTCGTGATTATTGTGTTTGAAATGTAATAGCGTCCTTCGTGTCTTGGCAGAAAGAGGAGTAGCCGGACTATATCCGGAGATCTTGCCAATCACGCCTCCACCAGCCGGATTCCAGAACTGGCTTCGAGAGAGGAAGCGGACGCGGGGCCGTTGCCGAATTGTCCTCCGATAGAGGATGCGGATATGCTCTCTGCCCTGAATTCCGAAGTAGAGAGCTCAATGAATCACCGGCGCCGTTCTTCGCAACAACATCTTTTCCGAAGACGCATTTAATGCTTTCAATTCGGGGGACGCATACATCCGAGCTGCTCAAGGCGGGCTTGCCTGAGCTTTGGACCAGTATGCCAAAGATATATGGGTAAGAAAATTTGATAACCATGTATAGCAGTAGCCCCTGAGACTTCAAATGGATGGAACAACTGTTTTAAGGATCAATTGATGCACAGGTCCTTGTAGATAAGAACGCCCAATTGTCTCGAGAGCTGGAGGAGTGTAAGACCCAGCTCAGGGCCACGGTTGCCAAGTTAGAGGAATCCCAGAAGGCCTCATCTGGTAACATTTGTCTCAATTGTATGGAAATGTACCAGTTAGTAAGTGGCTTGTATGATAAGGCTACCAGAAAATGCTGCAGACAATCCCGGGGTGAATCCGGAGGTCGTAAAAGATAACGAGTCACATCTCCAAAGGCAGCTAAAAGCTGGCGAGCGTGTTCTTACGCAAGTTAGGCAGGAGAAGAACAATCTTCAAGATGCCAATGTTCGGCTGGGCGTCGAATTAAAAGATGTTCGCGCTCAGCTGGCAGACTCTGTGAGGGAGAACAAAAGGCTTCGTCGTGGCATTCATGGTAAGTGCCAAGACGAACTGTAGTACAGCTCGGCGAGGAAGCATATTGACAGTGTTTATATCTGTAGGTATGTTGACGGGCTGCCCTGAAGAGGAGGTGCCCGCGTCTGCAGGCGATTTGCTGCAAGACCTCTCACAGCTACACGAGCGAGCTCGGCAGGTGATGCAGGGTATTTCCCAGGCCTTATGGCCATCAAGCTTCCTGCCGAAAGGCATGGGGGAGCTCGTGGATATGCTCCAAGGAGCACGGCGGCGCTTCCGATTGTGGAAGATGTCAGCCTGCCGACAAGGTGCAAGAGAAGCCTGGGCTATGGTGAAGATGCACTACACCAAGCTTGACCCGAACCATATGGCTGAAGTCGGACCGGCGGGGCCAGATGGGCAAGAAATTCCTGTCAGTCTGGTGTATGACCAGGTAGCGTTAGCTGCAAAGTATTCCCAACAGGATTGTAAGCTAGATAGCCTATTGGATGGTATAGAGGAAGAATATAGTCAGTCCAAGTGACTATGTAATTCAATGGACATATGTAGTCCCTAGCCGGATTAAAATCATTTGTCATGGCGGACCTTTTAAGCTCAAATTTCGGATCCGATAGGTCGGTGGTGTATCCAATACCCGCCGTTATCTGAATCGGGTATGCGTGGAAACCAGGCGTAGGGGTCATAAGTGCTTGAACAGACAAGTACCCAACTAGTTATGTTATATTACATGGATAGTAAGAAACATCTTCCAGGGAGAATAGTTCCGTTAGGGGTTCCTTTCCCTGGGTACGCATGCATCGATGTACATGTCCGGACTGCGAACAAAGATGCAGGATACAAAAACTTCTGGGGATTCATATTGTAATAAACGAAAAACATCTTTTGTTCACCGACCAAATATTCCCTTAAGAACGCTAGCTTTCGGCTTCACCCAGTCCGAGGTACACATCCGGCTGAACCGGCAGTAACAATCGCAGAGGTGCTCCCCTTATGCCCTAGCCGAATTAACGGGAACGTATGGCATAAACACAAGAGCTAGACAACCCAACATGGCCACATCTTAAGTCATATCGATGCATATAATGGTGAAGAAAAGGCACATATGGAAAAAGAATGCATATGTGCTAGGCAAGAAGCCATGAAAGCAATTATATTTAGCTTCCGTATAGGAAGCCCCCAGGTATAGCTTACACACATAGTGAGGCCGGAGTGATCCGAACATCCGCACTGTATTGAGTACTGTGTGTGAAGAAGGAAAAAGGACGAGAAAGTAAAAAGGAGGGAACATAATTAAAAAGGAGGGGGTAAGGAGACAAACACTGAGTTCGGCACTAGGCGTAGAATCTCCGGAGTCTGGCCGCGTTCCATGCGTTCGGCTCGAGTCTGTTATCGGTACGCTCCTCCGGTGAGAACTTTATCAATAACGAAGGGGCCCTCCCACTTAGGTTTGAGCTTGTCCTTCTTCTTCTCTGGTAGGCGTAGAACGAGTTCACCAATATTATAAGTTTTGGACCGCACTTCTCTGCTTTGGTATCGTCGAGCCTGCTGCTGATAGAATGCGGAACGGGCTTTTGCGACGTTGCGCTCCTCCTCCAGGGCATCTAAGTTTTCCTGCCGATCTAACTCGGCTTCCTTCTCTTCGTACATGCGCACGCAAGGCGAATCATGTATTATGTCGCAGGGTAGTACTGCTTCTGCACCGTACACCATAAAAAATGGTGTGTATCCGGTGGTGCGATTTGGCGTGGTCCGCAGGCCCCGGAGTACGGAGTCGAGCTCCTCGACCCAGTGTGTGTCTGATTCCGTCACGGATGGCACTAGTCTGGGTTTGATGCCGTTTATTTGGGATGATAGACGGAGGCGTAATCGAGCTTAATGCCCATGTTACCGCACCAAGTTTTCACTTCATCGGCTGTGAAGTTTGAGCCATTGTCAGTGATGATGCTGTGGGGGACGCTGTATCGGTGTACAACCCCGGACATGAAGTCTATCACTGGTCCGGATTCAGCCATTTTTGACTGGTTTGGCTTCTATCCATTTGGTGAATTTGTCCACCATGACCAATAAGTATTTTTTCTTATGGCTTCCCCCCTTAAGGGGTCCGACCATATCCAGCCCCCAGACCGCAAAGGGCCAAGTGATGGTGATTGTTTGGAGGGCGGTAGGGGGCATGTGGCTCTGATTGGCAAAGAGCTGGCAACTGACGCAGTGTTGGACAAGGTCTTGTGCGTCTGCTCGAGCTGTAGGCCAATAAAAGCCTGTGCGGAAGGCCTTGCTGACAAGCGTCCGAGCCGCAGTGTGGTGTCCGCCGAGTCCGGCATGGATTTCAACCAAGAGCTGCCGCCCTTCCTCTTCGGAGATGCATCTTTGGAGCACTCCGGTCACACTTTTCTTATAGAGTTCCCCCTCATGGACCTTCTAGGCTTTGGAACGCCGCACGATGCAATGTGCTTCATTTTGGTCCTCGGGGAGCTCCTGCCTATTTAGGTAGGCCAAGAAAGGCTCAGTCCACGAGGTGATTATAGCCATGATTTTGTGGGATGAAGGTGTTATTTCGATGGTGGAGCCTCTGATTACGTCTGATGGTTCGGAATATGGGGGTGTATTCAGCTCTGTGCTAGTGTTGCCAGACTCCCCTTCCCATACCACGGATGGCTTGAACAGCCTTTCCAGGAACATGTTAGGTGGGACAGGGTCGCGTTTAGCACCGATGCGGGCGAGGATATCCGCCGCTTGATTGTTTTCTTGAGCCACATGGTGGAATTCGAGCCCCTTGAACCGAGCTGACATTTTGAGGACGGCATTATGGTAGGCCGCCATTTTCAAATCCTTGGCATCAAAGTCTTGAATGCCCATAGAGACTGCCATTCAAAGACCGTGCAACAGAGCCTCGTATTCGGCTGCGTTGTTGGAGTCTGTGTATAATATTTGGAGTACGTATTGGACCGTGTCTCCGGTGGGAGACGTCAGGACTACACCTGCTCCCAATCCGGCCAGCATTTTAGAGCCGTCGAAGTGCATGATCCAGTTAGATTACGCGCCGTACTCTTTAGGGAGTTCGGCTTTTGTCCATTCGGCGACAAAGTCAGCCAATACTTGTGACTTGATGGCCCGCCGTGGTTTGTATGTTATGTCGAACGGAAGGAGCTCGATGGCCCATTTAGCAATCTGTCCCATAGCGTCGCGGTTATTTATTATGTCGTTGAGTGGTACTTCGCAGGCCACCGTGATCAAACACTCTTGAAAGTAGTGTCGTAGCTTCCGGGATGCCATGAAGTCCGCGTATGCTATCTTTTGATAGTGTGGGTATCGAGATTTGCATGGGGTGAGGACCGTGGATACGTAATATACCAGCTTCTGGAGCGGGAATTTGTATCCGTCAGCCTCTCGTTTGACGACGAGTACTGCGCTTACAACTTGATGTGTTGCAGCTATGTACAATAGCATAGGTTCGCCAGTATTTGGCGCTGTTAGGACTGGATTACTGGCCAATAAGGTCTTTATTTCGTCCAGTTCGGCCGCGGCTGCATCCGTCCACACAAAGTGTTCGGTGCGCCAAAGAAGGCGGTAAAGAGGTAATGCCTTTTCTCCTAACCGGGAGATAAAGCGGCTTAAGGCAGCCACACATCCAGCTAGTTTCTGGATATGCTTGAGGTCTGTTGGGATAGCCAACTACGACAGAGCTTAGGTTTTTGCCGGATTCGCTTCAATTCCTCTATTGGAAACAATGAAGCCGAGCAGCTTCCCAGAGGGCACGCCGAAAACACATTTTTCCGGGTTTAGCTTGATGTCGTATGTTCGGAGGTTATCGAACATAAGCCTCAAGTCATCTATTAAGGTTTCGACGTGTCTTGTTTTTATGACCACGTCGTCCACATAGGCCTCCACTATTTTGCCGATTTGCTTTTCCAAGCATGTTTTAATCATGCGTTGATAGGTTGCGCCGATATTTTTAAGCCCGAAAGGCATAGTGTTGAAGCAGAAAGGACCATATGGCGTTATGAAAGTCGTTGCAGCTTGGTCGGACTCTGCCATCTTTATTTGATGGTATCTGGAGTATGCATCGAGGAAACACAGTGAGTCGTGTCCTGCGGTGGCGTTGATGATTTGGTCGATGCGAGGGAGGGGGATGGGATCCTTGGGGCAAGCCTTGTTGAGGTCTTTGAAGTCGACGCACAGGCGCCAGGATTTGTCCTTCTTTGGTACCATTACCAGATTTGCCAGCCAATTCGGATGCTTGATATCTTTGATGAATCCGGCCTCAAGTAGCTTGGCCAGCTCTTCTCCCATGGATTGTCGTTTGGGCTATGAGAAGCGCCTAAGAGTGTGTTTGACAGGCTTGTATCCTTTCAGTATATTGAGCCTGTGTTCGGCCAGTCTGCATGGGACGCCTGACATGTCCGAAGGGTGCCAGGCGAAAATGTCCCAATTCTGGCGTAGGAAGTCTCGTAGTGCGGCATCCATTGTGGGGCTCAACTGTGTCCCAATGGAAGCTGTCTTCATGGGGTCCGTTGGATGGACCTGGAATTTGACTATCTCATCTGCGGGTTTAAATGAGGTGGACTTGGGTCGCTTGTCGAGTATCACGTCTTCGTGTCCATGGTGGCATGCAGCGTTGTTAGTTCTTCGGCTGCTAGAGCTTCGGATAATGCTTCGAGGGCTAGTGCTGCGGTTTTATTTTCGGTGCGAAGTGCGACATCCGAATCACTGGCTAGAGTGATGATTCCATTGGGTCTGGGCATTTTAAGCTTCATGTACCCGTAATGGGGTATAGCTTGAAAGATTGTGAATGCGTCCCGCCCTAAAAGGGCGTGGTATCCGCTGCTGAAAGGAGCCACTTGGAATGTGATTTCTTCGAACCTGTAATTCTCCGGAGTGTCGAATACCACGTCGATTGTGATTTTTCCCGCACACCGTGCTTTCCAACTAGGGATGATTCCCCTCAAGGTTGTGCCGCTTTGCTCAATGCGGCTTTTATCAATTTCCATCTTGTTGAGTGTTTCTTCGTAGATCAAGTTTAATCCGCTTCCTCCGTCCATGAGTACTTTAGTGAGCCGAAAGACGTCCACGATTGGGCTAAGGACCAAAGCGGTTGGTGCCCGGACTGCCTGGAATTGAGGTTCATCACTGGCACAGAAAGTTATAGCAGTGTCGTTCCACGGATTTATTTTTGCCACGTGGCAAATTTTAGCAAAATTTCGATGAGCTCGCTTATGCCTGTTGTTTGAGGCAAAAGTCTCGAAGACTGTCAGTACCATATTGTTTTCTTTGGCGGGATGTTATTCTGCTTTATGGCTTACAAGAAGATCCTTGCCACTTTTTGCTACCTGCCGGAGTATCCAACATGCTCTAAGGCTATGTGTTGGTGTAGTGTCCGGCGTGTTGTGGAGTTTACATGGCCCATTGGGCCATTCTTCCAATATGGTTCCTCGCCCTGCGGTGGGCTTTGGTTTTTTGTTGATTGGATCGGCTGACTTGCGAGAGTTCGCCCGTTTGGCTCGGACAAAGGTTTTGGTGAGAGCCGGACTATCCCAAAATTTTGTTTGGGTTTTCCAGGTGCTTTCCATCACACAGTACTTCTGTACTATGGTTGCTAAGTCAGCAAAGTGTACTATGTCACGACGACTTATAGCATTAAGTACCCCTTTGTTCGTGCAATTTTTGCAAAAAAGTGAGATTGCTTCTTCCTCACGACAGTCCGTCAACTTGTTTAGCACAAGGAGGAATCTGGCCCAGTAGCAATGTACTGTCTCTTGGGCCTCTTGTCTTATATGGGAGAGACGGTTTAAGTCCGGGTGGGTGGGTGTAGCTGAATCTGGATTCTGATCCGATCTAACGCCCAGGGGCAGAGGAGCTTCCGGGCTTGATAGCTCGGGATTCGGAGTGCTGCCTGATTTTTCCGGCCCGTTACCCGATTCTAAATCCGGGGTCTGGGTCATGTTTTCCCGCGAGCGGGTATCCGGCTCAGAGAGCTCAGTAATCTGGACATAATTCGTCCTCAAAATAGAGGGATAATCCGTATGCGACTCCTCCACTACCGCTATCTCGTGGCTGACCAGTGGGGATTTAATATTCCCCTTGTCGGGTTTAAGCCCGACCCGATCATAGTCTGTAGCGACTCCCAGAGCGGTGATGCGATCCAAGAGCTCATTGAGGGAGGAGAGCTCTATTGGATTCATCTGGTCGACGAGTTCCGAATTGATGTGGAGGCTGTTTTTTATGACTTGAGAGGTCATCGTCGGCGCGGAAGCCGATCGGGCAGCCATGATGAAGCCGCCTAATCAGAGAGTCTGGCCTACCGCTAGCTCTCCCCAGAGGTGATGTTGTCCTTGACAACAAGACGGGACATCGAGCCTCACAGCGACGGCACAGAGGAACTCTCAATGAAAGCACCAATGTCGGTGTCAAAACCGGCGGATCTCGGGTAGGGGATCCCGATCTATGCGTCTAAGGCTGATGGTAACATGAGGTAAGGGACACGATGTTTTACCCAGGTTCGGGCCCTCTCGATGGAGGTAAAACCCTACTTCCTGCTTGATTGATATTGATGATATGGGTATTACAAGAGTTGATCTACCACGAGATCGTAGAGACTAAACCCTAGAAGCTAGCCTATGATGATTATGATTGTGATCATCCCTCTAAGGACTAAACCCTCTGGTTTATATAGACACCGGAGGGGGCTAGGGTTTACATGGAGTCGGTTACAAAGAAGGAAATACAATATCCGGGTCGCCAAGCTTGTCTTCCATGCAAAGGAGAGTCCCATCCGGACACGGGACGGAGTCTTGAGTCTTGTATCTTCACGGTCCAACAGTCCGGCCAAAGTATATAGTCCGGCTGTCCGGATACCCCCTAATCCAGGACTCCCTCAATCACCATGGTAATAATCTACAGGCATGTCTTTCCAAAATGATATGAATATTTTGGGTCTGGTAAACCGCCTTGGCTATGGACGTTACGTCACCAATATATTTTGGATTGTGCCATTGGAATTATGCGCTTATAAATCATTGGATTGTTACCTTCATTGGGTATGGCAGTGTAAGCCAACTGTATAAATCAATACTACAAGTTTGTTTTCCTGGTTATATGAATATGCGAGGTTTGATAACCCACCCTGGCTTTCGACGTTAAGTCGCCAGGGCATATGTTGTTTGAACTTTGTGCAGAACATGCAGAGCTATGGCTTACATAAATGATTAAGTTCAAGCCCATCACCAAAATTGGAGTTTCAAATGGGTGTTATTAGTTCTTGATTTTTAAAGTCTATAAGACACTGTGTTACAAAAATCCCAGATTACAATGGATGCGCATTGAGTCGCCATCGGCCAAGAGCCGCTGGGTACTTAACTCTGGATCTACTTGTCAACAAATAACGTATTCAAATCTTTAATAGCCAAACTTGGCTAGATTTTCATTATGATATTGAATGACTGAGGTTTTCATACCGGATTAAATTATTCAAATCTTGAATAGCCAACATGGCCGGATTTTTATTATGGTTATCAATAACCGGTATTATCATTGAGGTTTTCAAAGTCGCTTCAGCGCAATGGCTTTTATTTTCTCATCCAAGAATACCAGCTTATAATAAAGAGCATGGTTCAGTATTAATATACAAGGCTTTCAGCAACATCATCCGGACAATGGATATGGTTTTATTTTATAATGGAAGGAATAGTCCTGAGTTGCTGCAGGCAAACAACCCGGCACTTGGGGGCTACATTATTCAAGTCAAGATTTCATCAAATATGCAAGTCCCATGTCACTGCCAGCATGCACCATGGCACTTGGGGGCTAATGCAAAGTCATTTTTTGCTTGCTTTATTGAATACCTGACTCATCACATAATAATGAGCCGGCCGTTGGGGGCTACCAATTGCTTCTGTCAAAAATTCAAAGTACACAAGCCTTAATCTATTATATTGAAGGATATATTGCTCAGTTGGTAGAGCACAAGGCTCTAAACCTTATGGATGTGGGTTCGAGCCCCATGGTGGGGGTGACATCATATGATGTTATTGTCAATGAAGTATATATAAAGTCCCAGCTCAGTATTGTCTTGCTGAGCCGGCCCTTGTGGGCTACACGTTGCTGTTCAAGTCTACATGATCATATCTACAATGTCCCTGCTCATTATTGCATAATGACCCGGCCCTTGGGGGCTACACTGGCTGAAGTTTTTATGAGAAAGACAATTACAAGTCCCAGGTTGCTGCAAGCATGACAACCCGGCACTTGGGGGCTACATATGTGGAATATTCAGTTTTGACTAGTGACTGAGATGAGGAACTTGGATTTCTTCAAGGTTGCAACATTTATATTGTAGCAAGTCTTAAGTTGTTACTACGCTCCCGTCTTAAGACTTGGGGGCTACAGCTGATATGATTATAATGGAGGAACATCTTCAAGTTCTCGGTTCTTTGAAACAAACCAGGTATCATATTCTCAGTTTTGGCTTGGATAGCTCAGGAAAGTCAATTACATGACATGGCATCATTTGTTTATAAACCGGCAATTTTGGCAATCATAAATCGGAAGATCTACATCTTTAAGCCGGCTGAATATCAGTTGAAAATTTCAAGACCCATATTTTTGTCAAGTCGGAGCATTGAAGGCCGACTCAAATAGATTATTTCTTATAATATCTCTCTACAAGAGCCGATGTCAGCAAATTGACTATGAAGCTGGCCTATTGACCTGGATTTTTCAGAAGAAGTGCCCGGATTTTTTTTTGAATTAGCAATGTTTGAACACATTTGCTAAAGGAGATTCGCTATGAGATCATGAACACACATCTAGGAGGAAATGACAAGGACTTAAGGATGATCATGTGTCGGCTCAGGAAAACTTTTAAACCTGAGCAAAACCTATCAAATTTGTTGTTGTGTTTATTGTGCAGGATCAGTTTAACATGGATAAATCCAAATTAAACTGGGGTCTAATGTCAGGGATATACCCCATGGTGTAACCCACCGGATGTATGACCCGGCTGGAGCTTGGAGACTCACTAGCGACTCGTCCGGACCTGGCGGTTTACGGGAAACCCATCTGAACATTGCGACTCACTGGTGACCCGGCGGGCAGGTCAAATAGATGACAAGGGCCAAGGTCCAGAAGGCCGGCTCATGCTATGGTGGGCTGGCTTAAGAGGAAAGGTGTGAGGAATATTTCCCTTACAAGGAATGAAGACGCGAATTTGTATCCGGCTTGTAATAGAAGATAGACTAGTCCTAATCCTACTAGGACTCCTTATGTAAACCCGTCCCTCCAACTTATATAAGGAGGGGCAGGGCACCCCAAGATGGCGGGGAGAAGTAATCTCTAAGGCTAGGCACAATTAGGAGAGACGGTTTATGCGGCGACTCCCTCATGAGCATAATGAGACCTAGCCACAAACAACATGTAGGGCTATTACCGGATGATGTTTCCCGGGGCCCGAAGCTGTCTAAATCCTTGTCTAGTGTGTTGATCTTCCTCGCGTCTCTCATCCCGATCAACCCCTCTCAAGCTACCACATAGATGCTTTGGCCTCACGACTAAGTCATCACACTAGGACATCTGCCGTGACAAATCCACGACAGGAATGATAGAAAAAATAGTAGTTATAGTTCTTGTAGGCATTTCAACAAATAGTGGAGGGGCATCCAGGGGAGAAAGCATCGGGATCATGCATCACCTTGGACTGTTGTGTGTTCTCAACTTGCATGGCTGTGCAGCGCGTATGGAATCGCTCCTGCCGCTGCTCATGGACGCCATCGACAGGATAAGAGGCAGCACCACTTGTGGACGAGCAGTGGCCGTCGGGAGGAACCCGCTCGTGGAGGGCGGCGACGGGATTCGAGGAGCCCAGCTCGTGGACGCTGAGGAGAAGCAGCCGCCAGGAGGATCCCTCTTGTCGACACGGTGGAGCAGCCTGTTGAGCTCGGGGTCTGGGCGGTGGAGCTCAGGGGTGGACATAAGTTTATCTAGTAACTCATCTGTCACAGCCCTAGATCTTTGTTTGTAATTAGTTGCATCTTCATCTATGTCATCATGTTTAAATTTCACGAAAGTTGAAATGGGGATTGTTGAAACCCTAGCACTAAATGAATTCAACTAGGGCTTACTAAAATCTTTTCAATGAAACCAAAATGCCCTTCATAAATGTTCACCATCTTTGGTCCTGGCTAAACCCTCTTCCAAAAATGGTTTCATATTTTTGGAGGCTATTCTGGATTTTTGAATTAATTCATAAGTATTTGAATTTGGACATTTAAATCTTATAATATTTTTAAATGTCCAAATAATCCTGAAAGTACTTGGGGGCTATTGGAAATAATTCAAATAGTGCCCACAATTTTTTCCAGGATTTTATAAAATGAGTTAGTATTTCTACTAATTCAAAACATATCAAAAAAATAGAAAACAGAACAAAAGTAGAAGTTAGAGAGAGAGAGAGAGAGTACCTGGGCCACTTACCTGGCCTTATCTGTAGCCGGCCCAGCCAACTGGCCCAGCCCACCACCGCAGCTCCTCCTGTCGTCTTCCTCGTCGGACAGAAGGACGGCGCGCGTGACGGCAAGACGCGCCGAGGCCTCCACCTCCCGCTTGCTTGCCTCCCAGCTACTGGGCGCGCCATGCACGCCTCGAACCCCTCGTGCTCTCCCTCACTCGCTGCTCTCCCTCCTCTCCTCGGCTCCCTCTCCCCGCCTGGACGAGCGCGTCCGTTGCCGCCGTCCGGAACCACCACGCCACAGCCACCTCCTTGCCTCTCCGAGCTATCCCGAGGTCTCGCCGTGGCGCCTCTTCCTCATCGCCGAGTCACATGACGCAGGAGCCCCATGACGTCGCCCTCGAGCTCGCCATCGCCCTCTGCATCCGACAGCCGCCGTCCTCGATTCACCGTCGTCGGCACTCTCCCGAGCAGCCGAGCCTACCCGTCGACCCGCCGTGAGCTCCTGGGTGCGAACCCTCCCTTCCCGTGTCTATTTCGTCCCTAATTAACTTTTCCACCATGGCGGCGCCGCCGTCCGCCATGGCCGCAAGTTCTGCGCTCCGAGCTCTACCGCTCGTGGCCGAAGCACATCAACGCACTCGGTCGTTTGCGAGATCCCAAAACACCCAACCGCCGCCTCCTCCGGTGCCTTGTGGCGTCGTTTTGGTCGATGCCGAACTCCGGCAGCCGCCGCGGGCTCCACCCGACGAAGCTCCGCCACCCGCGCCTCCGTTGGTCCCCCTGGATGCGCGCGGGCTTGGGCTACCTCCTGGTGCCCTCGGCGCATCAATCCGTCGCCTCTGGCGCAACTCCGACGGACGCCGCCGCGGATTGAGGTCGTCGCCGGCCTAACTCCGGCCACGCCGACGTGGCACACTTAATTAGCGGCTAAACACCACGCTAACCAACCCTCTAGGCCATCGACACACGGACCCCACTCCCTAATTAACTCCAGCTTTATTTCCTGTTTAGATTAGTGTTAATCTTGCGGACCCCACGTGTCAGTTTGACTTTGGCCAAGTCAGCATTGACTGGTCCCACATGTCAGCGACCTAAACAGCCCTGTGACACTGACGTATGGGTCCCACAGGTCAGGTTTGACCTGGCCGACCCAGTTGACCTGCTGACGTCATACCTATGTCATGCTGACGCAGTAACTTATTTCCTGGATTTATTCTTATATAGAAAATTCCAGAAAATGTTGCAAACTTCAAAAATTCATAGTAATTCAACCGTAACTCCAAATGAAATAAATTATATATGAAAAATGATCAGAAAAATCCAATCTATCCATCCGTACCATTTTCATGCATGTTAGAACAACTTATAGCTGCTGTTTAGCACAAATCATATAATGGCATTTAAACTTTCACATATGGAGTTTGGATTTGAACTTAGGGTTCAAACCAACTTCATTTAACTTTGTGGCTAGTTGCATTAGCTCAAAACACCAGCATGTTGCCATGTCATAATCATGCATCATAATGTTGCATTGCATTGATTGTGTTTCTTCCTTGTTTGCCGGTTTTGTCCCTCTCGATGGCGTGGTTCCGACGATTATTCGATGACACCGATGGAGAACTATATTATCTTCAGAAGTGCCAGGCAAGCAAAACCCCCTTGTTCATTCCGATACAATCCCACTCTCTCGCTCCTGCTCTATTTTACTGCATTAGGACAACAACGATAGAACTGTTACTTGCTGCGGTAGTTGAACCCCTTTATCCTCTGCATGACCTGTCATTGCCACGGTAAATAGATGAAACCCACTAGCATGAGTAGGAGTTGTTTGAGCCCTTATGTGCCTACTCATTCATGCTTGTTTGTCATGCCTGCTATTGCTTAGAGTTGTGTCAGGTCTGATTCATCGGGGATGAATCGGAGGTGTGTAAACTTGTCCTACTGTGTGTGAGCTAAGTGTGTGAACACGATTTGGTAAAGGTAGCGGTGAGAGGCCATGTAGGAGTACATGGTGGGTTGTCTCATTGCAGCCGTCCTCAGGAACTGAGTTCTGTGTTTGTGATCCATGAACAGTTACTACCACACATTGGGCTCCGGGCGCTCCAAGCCCTCTCGGGTTCTTAATCACCCCTGTTCTCTGTCCAGGAGTTGGAACTAGTTTCTGGTGTTTGTAGGTAGTGTTAGTAGTCTACCAAGTGGCACCCGGTACAGGTGGGCTTGGGACAGTCTAGGCACCGTGGCACGGTGTACCAAGCGTAGATCCACCCGTCGAGGTGGGCTTGGGAACCCTGCTCACATTGGTTGGGGCCGTGAGTGACACCCCGGCCGGATCTCCTTGCGGATGGAACCCGAATAGGCAATAAACCTGGACGAGAGACTTGAGTGTTTAGGTAGGCCGTGGCCGACTCCCTCGCCTGGCTTCTGCTTGAAGGTTGCCGAGGTACATGACGTGTACAGGGCGATAAGTGGCGAGAGCGTGTGTGAAGAAGTACACCCTGCAGGTTATCATTATCTATTCAATAGCCGGATTCCTCGGATATGGAAACTTGGACCCTTGCATAGTTCATAGACAAGTGAAAGCGGTTACTCTAAAATACGCAAGATAGCGTGAGTGCTATGGATGGCGTTCTCGTAGGGAGACGGAGCGGATCCATAGTGGTGTATTGATATGGTGAATATGTGGACTCGTAGCGCCACCTCAAAAGAGTTACATTGCGTCGTAGTTCAGGTTAGCCACGAGTCAAAGCTGGCTTGCTGCAGTTAAACTCCACCACCCCTTTATTGATACCGATGCATATGTAGTTAGTTACGATGTAAGTCTTCTTTGGTACATTTGTACTCACGTTTGCCTATTTTATGTTTTTGCGAGAGACTTCAGTCTCACTAGTAGTTTCACGTGGACTTGACGCTTAGCTTGATACCTCAGCTACGATCTTGTGCCCTCGGCAGATCTCGTAGACAACGGGCTTCTAAGCCTTTTTCATTTGTAGATGTCTCGTACTTTCGGACATGTTATGCTTCCGCTTGTGCTTGACTTGTATGCTCTGAATATTGGGTCGTGAGACCCTGTTTATAATATCTCGCTCCTCGAGCCTAATGAATACATACTTGAGTCGTAGAGTCATGTTGTGATGCCATGTTGTATTTGCACATATCGAGCATATTGTGTGTATGTTATTGAAATGCTTGGTATGTGTGGGATCGACTATCTAGTTGTTTATCTTCATAGCCTCTCTTACGGAAATGTCTCCTAGTGTTTCCACCGAGCCATGGTAGCTTGCTATTGCTCCTAACGCTTAGGCTGGCGGCATGTGTCCTTCTTCGTTCAGTCTGCATCCTTCGGGAAATGTCACGCGTTGAGTACCGGAGTCTGTTAGCCCGCTACAGCCGGTTTCTTTGGAGTCCTTCTAGCCCAGTGCTACAGCCCGAACTCACTCGGCGATGACCGACACGTTCGATCTTTGGGTCATGGATGCTGTCCTGTAAGTTTGTGCCGCTTTGGGTTTACGACTAGCCATGTCAGCCCGGGCTCCTTATCATATGGATGCTAGCGACACTATCATATACGTGTGCCAAAAGGCGCAAACGGTCCCGGGCAAAGGTAAGGCGACACCCGTGGGAATACCGTGCGTGAGGCCGCAAAGTGAGATGAGGTGTTACAGGCTAGATTGATGTGACATTGAATCGGGGTCCTGACAGCTTTGGTATCAGAGCTTGACTGCCTGTAGGATTACCAAGCCAAACTGGTCGAAGTTGAGTCTAGAAATTCTTTAGTTATACAAGGGAATTGATTGTGGGTTGGAACGTAAGGCTCTTTTTACTCCTATACCTCATGGCCTTCTGATCTGAGTCAGCCTCTTCTTTTCTACCGGGGTTAAGAACTAGGCCTTCTCTTCTTTCTATTAGGATCACGTGTTACTAATCCGTAGACTTATAGTATTGTTGGATTTAAGCCCCAGATCAGTTTCTACGACTTCCGTATGTTCATAACTGTTGATCTCGAAACCTTGATATTGTGCTTCAGAGTGGCTATGCCACCATTTTTGTAGCATGTATCCAATCTTTTTGAGCAATTACAGCCGTTATCTTCAGTCGAGTCATCCTGTGTTTCTAAACAATCGATGCACTTGCAAATCCTTTCCCTCTGGTCTTGATGTTCCTTGGGGCTAGGTTAATCACACTAATTGCTGAGTTGAGGTATTCTATTGCCTCGACATATATGTTGGAATTATTATTATGACCCTAGGTGTGTTAGGGGATCATCTAGTAATCTAGCCATGATTTGTGTCCCAGTGTGATGATTCTGGCCTTCATTCTCGAAAGCATCCCGTGATGCCATTTAGTAGTAGGTATTCTACTCCTGGGTTCTTGACCCAAGATTCATTCCACTTACCTCGTGTTGATAGTGTTGCTAGTTCCTTTAGGTTATTAGTAACCTTTGCGATAGTCCTCAAGGTCCGTGGTATTTCTTTCTTCCAAATACCATGAACTGCTTATGGCAGAAGTTCTTTGAACCAAAAGATCACAACAAGTGTGCTCTCGATGAGTTCTCCATTCTATATTGTGACTCTGCCAGTTCAACCTTTCTGCATGGGTTATCCGGAAGAAACATGTTGAACTTGGTTCGACATGCTAATCCATGCATCCACAACTCAGAAAATCATATGTTCTTTTGAGTTGTCCCATTTTAATTGTCTTCCGACCCTCGTCTATCAATTGATAGTCAAGAGTATGTGTGCATTCGTGTTCATCGATGCCTATTACTCTTGTGGTCCGTCAAGCCATTCTATTCCAGAATGACTAGGAGAAACAAACTCCAGTACCTTATCCATTTCCAGGATTGGGTCAAAGTAGTTGTATTCCGCAGATCAAAATGCCAATCCAGCTTTTGTTCTGATCTACCTTGAAGTGTTACCCTCTTTATGTCAGGATTGTCATGAGAATTGCACCACCTCTTATGAATTCTTGACGCAGTAATACTTCTTGCCCTCATTGTTCATTCCTCGGTTCCCGTGTTATTGTAACCGGAATGCCGACAAGTGTACCGTGATGTGCGAAATCAATACTCCTAGCAACTCCGTTGCTTGGTAGTTAATGGACAATACTCTCATTCTTAGCGTGCTGGTTATTGAATTATCATTCTAAGTCTGATCGTGCTACCTAGTCCTTATTTCCGGTGCACTCTTCGATCAATGAGTTAGGATTATTTCAAACCTTTGCTCTATTGATCATATCGTCTTGCCCTGAAAAGCAAGATTGTTCTCGAGCTTAGTAACATATCGGTGGTTTGTGATTTTCCGATTATCCTCTCGGAAGTATTACCAGGTTGTCACCTGACCGCTATGTTGAGTTCGTGATCAAGATGGTTTCTTGTAAACCACCCCTTCTCCAAGAATCTGTGTGGGATACCCCTGAGCTAGTTGATCAAGCTAAACAACAACTTGGAGAGTTGGAAGATAAAAGCTTGTCTGACCTAGATCATGTTAAGCGATATCTTTTTGTGTGTGTGTGCGTTGAAGAAAGATATATTTTCATCAATTGGTCCTTGCGATCAGTTGTTGGACCTATTATCTTACCCCATTTTTGATTTGAGTATGGGCTATCATCAAATCAATTCAGAACTAATGATGTTCGTAATGTTGTCTTACTCGTGGATTTTCCTCGAGCATACACCATTATATTCTTTGGTCTGACCAATGCCATCACCGTGTTCACTTAACTATGGAATTCCTTTTATATGGAAACCTGGATGAATTGTTGTTGAGCCCATCGACAACATCCTTATCTCCTCCATGATTTTGTTGAACATCCAGCTAGTGTTGGAAACTTTTACAAGCATTATCTTATGTCCCATCCGTGAAGAATATGTTGGATGAAAGAAGTGACTTTCTCTGATTCACGTGCATTTGGTGCAAGTTGCCGCCGTAAGTTCGAGAAAGATTGTTTTTGTTTCCCCTTGGTACCATCCCAAGTCAGTCATGCATGTGTGTAGTATGCTATGGTTTGACAGGCTCGCAACCTTCATTCCATATGTGTCCCTAGCACACCAAGCCACTAACTGATTTTTTCAAGGAGAAGAAGTTTCTTCCTAAGAGCTAATCCGGACTTATGTAAGGACTTCGATATCCGCACTGATGGTTCCCCACCTGAACTCGGTAGTGTTTTATTGTAAGACTACTATGTGGTCATGCTTGTCTAGGACAATGTGTTCACATGTTTGTAGCAGAACCAGCTCATGTTTTGGAGCTTGCTATCGTAGTTCATTTCCCGAGAATCTTGCAACGTCATGTTGTCGATTTGTGTTGCAAACTTTCATTTTTCTTTCTAGACTCGATGAGTCTGGAATATTCTGACACCAACCAGATCTGAATCTCAGGCAGATATGATGCTTGGAACATTCCCAATAGTTGCATTTTGTTCCCAGCTTGCACCGCCATTGTGCCAATTTCCCATGGGCTGCCTTCTCAGCAGTTGCTATCCAAGATCATCTTCAAAAGTGGACCTACCATGGGTCCCATCCATTTCCGATGATAAGCAAAATCATCCATGACATTGTCTTCAACAAGGTAATCTACATCATTCATTCTGGTCTGAGTATGTCATTCTTTCGGACTCCTTCAAATGATCGATTGTGTTTTGCCTTAGGCTGGTGTAAATAGTTTCAATGATCTCTGGATCAAAGGTAATTCTTTTTGCCACTTAAGGGATGATTCTACGAGTCACCTCCTCTAAGATGTCTCGTTATGGTATCATGGCAATCCAACTCCTCGCTACGTTGTCAACTGTTCACCACCTTTTTAAAGTGTGAAATTGTTTTCTACCTAGTGAACCTTCCTACATCTGTTTCACCCCATCCCTTTGGATGTTTGCTTCGTGTCTCAGCTCGAGAGATGTTTCAATGTCTCATTCCATGAGTTTATCCCGAGTTGTTCGACCTTCGAGAAGATCGATCCTTCCAGAGTCTTTCTTTCCCTCCCGTTCTCATGTTAGTTGGAGCTCTCAGAGCAAGATGTCGAGACAAGATGATGATTGAATCAAGGTTCTTATGAAGTGCCACCTGGATCGTGAAGATTGTGCTAGCTTCGTGTCCCCTCTGTCTTCTTACCTCACGTCTTGAATCTCGGGTCGAGATTCTTGTTTAGTGGGGGTGAGTTGTCACAGCCCTAGATCTTTGTTTGTAATTAGTTGCATCTTCATCTATGTCATCATGTTTAAATTTCACGAAAGTTGAAATGGGGATTGTTGAAACCCTAGCACTAAATGAATTCAACTAGGGCTTACTAAAATCTTTTCAATGAAACCAAAATGCCCTTCATAAATGTTCACCATCTTTGGTCCTGGCTAAACCCTCTTCCAAAAATGGTTTCATATTTTTGGAGGCTATTCTGGATTTTTGAATTAATTCATAAGTATTTGAATTTGGACATTTAAATCTTATAATATTTTTAAATGTCCAAATAATCCTGAAAGTACTTGGGGGCTATTGGAAATAATTCAAATAGTGCCCACAATTTTTTCCAGGATTTTATAAAATGAGTTAGTATTTCTACTAATTCAAAACATATCAAAAAAATAGAAAACAGAACAAAAGTAGAAGTTAGAGAGAGAGAGAGAGTACCTAGGCCACTTACCTGGCCTTACCTGTAGCCGGCCCAGCCAACTGGCCCAGCCCACCACCGCAGCTCCTCCTGTCGTCTTCCTCGTCGGACAGAAGGACGAGCGTGTGTCGACGCGCAAGCCTTGCGCCGAGGCCTCCACCTCCTGCTTGCTTGCCGCCTCCCCGACCGCTGGAGGCGCCACGCACGCCCCTAGAACCCCCTCGTGCTCTCCCTCACTCGCTGCTCTCCTCCTCTCCTCGGCTCCCTCTCCCCGCCTGGACCGAGCAGCGTCCGTTGCCGCCGTCCGGAACCACCACGGCCACACCACCTCCTTGCCTCTCCGAGCTATCCCGAGGTCTGCCAGGCGCCCTCTTCCTCATCGCCGAGTCACATGGCGCAGGGAGCCCCATGGCGTCGTCCTCGAGCTCGCCATCGCCCTCTGCATCCGACAGCCGCCGTCCTCGATTCACCGTCGTCGGCACCTCCCGAGCCGCTGAGCCTACCCGTCGACCCGCCGTGAGCTCTGGTGCGAACCCTCCCTTCCCGTGTCTATTTCGTCCCCTAATTAGCTTTTCCACCATGGCGGCGCCCCGTCCGCCATGGCCGCAAGTTCTGCGCTCCGAGCTCTACCGCCGCGGCCGAGCACATCAACGCACTCGGTCGTTTGCGAGATCCCAAAACACCCAACCGCCGCTCCTCCAGTGCCTTGTGGCGTCGTTTTGGTCGATGCCCGAACTCCGGCAGCCGCCGCGGGCTCCACCCCGGCGAGCTCCGGCCACCCCGCGCCCTCCCGTTGGTCCCCCTGGATGCGCGCGGGCTTGGGCTACCTCCTGGTGCCCTCGGCGCATCAATCCGTCGCCTCTGGCGCAACTCCGACGGACGCCGCCGCGGATTGAGGTCGTCGCCGGCCTAACTCCGGCCACGCCGACGTGGCACACTTAATTAGCGGCTAAACACCACGCTAACCAACCCTCTAGGCCACCGACACACGGACCCCACTTCCTAATTAACTCCAGCTTTATTTCCTGTTTAGATTAGTGTTAATCTTGTGGACCCCACGTGTTAGTTTGACTTTGGCCAAGTCAGCGTTGACTGGTCCCACATGTCAGCGACCTAAACAGCCCTGTGACACTGACGTATGGGTCCCACAGGTCAGGTTTGACCTGGCCGACCCAGTTGACCTCTGACGTCATACCTATGTCATCTTGACAATGACTTATTTTTTTCGGATTTATTCTTATATAGAAAATTCCAGAAAATGTTGCAAACTTCAAAAATTCATAGTAATTCAACCGTAACTCCAAATGAAATAATTTATATATGAAAAATGATCAGAAAAATCCAATCTATCCATCTGTACCATTTTCATGCTTGTTAGAACAACTTATAGCTGCTGTTTAGCACAAATCATATAATGGCATTTAAACTTTCACATATGGAGTTTGGATTTGAACTTAGGGTTCAAACCAACTTCATTTAACTTTGTGGCTAGTTGCATTAGCTCAAAACACCAGCATGTTGCCATGTCATAATCATGCATCATAATGTTGCATTGCATTGATTGTGTTTCTTCCTTGTTTGCCGGTTTTGTCCCTCTCGATGGCGTGGTTCCGACGATTATTCGATGACACCGATGGAGAACTATATTATCTTCAGAAGTGCCAGGCAAGCAAAACCCCCTTGTTCATTCCGATACAATCCCACTCTCTCGCTCCTACTCTATTTTACTGCATTAGGACAACAACGATACAACTTTTACTTGCTGCGGTAGTTGAACCCCTTTATCCTCTGCATGACTGTCATTGCCACGATAAATAGATGAAACCCACTAGCATGAGTAGGAGTTGTTTGAGCCACGATGTGCCTACTCATTCATGCTTGTTTGTCATGCCTGCTATTGCTTAGAGTTGTGTCAGGTCTGATTCATCAGGGATGAATCGGAGGTGTGTAAACATGTCCTACTGTGTGTGAGCTAAGTGTGTGAACACGATTTGGTAAAGGTAGCGGTGAGAGGCCATGTAGGAGTACATGGTGGGTTGTCTCATTGCAGCCGTCCTCGAACTGAGTTACGTGTTTGTGATCCATGAACAGTTACTACCACACATTGGGCTCCGGGCGCTCCAAGCCCTCTCGGCTTCTTAATCACCCCTGTTCTCTGTCCAGGAGTTGCAACTAGTTTCTGGTGTTTGTAGGTAGTGTTAGTAGTCTACCAAGTGGCACCCGGTATAGGTGGGCTTGGGACAGACTAGGCACCGTGGCACGGTGTACACTACAAGAAATATGTCAACTTATGACCTTCTGTCAGTGACCCTCGAAGAATTGGTCATAAATCTATGACCATTTTAGACCAATTGGTCAAAAGCTGTTCAGGGGGCTCCAAACCCTGAACCATTGCGACCATTTTGATCAGAAAGGTCGTAATTTCCTTACACGAAATGGTCACAAAGCAAATAGTGCTAGTCCGCTGCCTTATTTCTAGTTGTTAACGACCAATATAGATGGTCATAGCCTTGTAAATTGTGGTGGGTTGCTATGACTAGGCGCCACCTCATCAGTTTTGCCTATGTGTCATGTCCATGTGGCAGATTTTGCCCTAGGTTGTGAAGCAACCTATATTTCTGTCATTCCCAAAATTCCCAAAAAAATCTCATAAATTCTTTGGGTTATATCTTCGTCAAATATGTAAAAACCTTCCTTGCCTAGTTCAAAAATAATTCAAAAATATTCATTTTCCTATTTTGTTCAGAGTAACGATTTGTGAAGGAAGTACCACTTTGGCATGTCCAAATAGTATCCATTTTCTCTGATGCTTTCCTATGCCCAAATAACCATCCTCCACCAAATGCCAGCTCAATCCATTCATTATTTTGAGCCGAGCTTCAACATTCAGATTTATGTCCAGTGTGGTGGTTTGCAAAGCAAGTACCACCTAGGCTCCTCCTTTTGAGCTGAAAATTTGTGAAAACGGTCTTCTTAGTAACTGATCATCCTCAGCCAAAACTCACGCCCATTATTCATGTACATTTCCCGTACCACTAATCAAACACTTGGCTGCTAATTCATGTTTGAGCATCGATTGGTCTCCTCATGAGAATCTTATGTTGTAATTTTCTTCCTAGCACCAACCTGGGAGTGCCCAACCCACTAGACATGCCTAGGCCGCCCAGAACACATGGCAACGCCACGGTCACGCCGATGACCACGGCGAGCATCTTGAGTTCTGGCAGCTCTAGAGTTGGGGCCCTCGGCCACCGCCCAAACCTCGACGTATCGCCACCAAACCATGTATTTATGATTAAATAGGTCCTTATGTACCTAGAAATGATTTTTGGAAAAATACATAGCAAACTATGAGGCATTGCAGTTCAAATTTGACCCGCTTCGGTGAATCGGCGAAATTTGTCTTTTTCACGAGAGGTGGATCAAAATTTTTACACCAGACCATTTTGTCAATTGTGCATTAAATATGGCCTGGTATTTTATAAAAATGATTTGGTCAATTTTGCAACAATTATTTGGTAGTTCCTTCACAAAAAACCTTCTTTCGGGCTTTCGAAAAATGGAAAATGGTTTTTTCGTCCAACGAAAATGAAAACTTCCTTAGGCAACATTGTTTTCTATTCAATATGCACCCTTGTGCACAATATGAGATCATTTGAACAAACTATGCCATGAATGTGGCCATAAGATTGATCATTTGGCTTGAAAGCCATGAATCTTCACACTTGATAGCTCATTTAAAGAACACTTTTTAAAATAATTACCGTATTACAAGTTTATTATTTTTCCGGAAACTTGGTCACATATAATGACACAATGCGAAGGTTTTCCAATTTTTGATTTTTTGAATTTTTATGCCCGTTTTAATATGCGGTCAAAGCGGCGGGCTTGACCGTTCCTAGCTAGTGGTTGAATCTTGGAATTTTTTGGTGTTTCTATGATTAAATAGATACCTATGTACCTAGAAATGATTTTTGGAAAGAATAAAGAGCAAACTATGAGGCAGCTACAGTTCAAATTTGACCGTTTTAATTTGAATCGGCGATAATTTGTCTTTTTCATCGATGGTGGATCAAAACTTTTTCACCCAACCATTTTGTCAATTGTGCATTAAATATGGCCTAGTATTTTATAAAAATGATTTGGTCCAATTTTGCAACAATAATTTGGTAGTTCCTTCACAAAAAACCTCCTTTCGCACTCGAAAAATGGAAAATGGTTTTTTCGTCCAACGAAAATGAAAACTTCCTTAGGCAACATTGTTTGCCATTCCAATATGCACCCTTGTGCACAATATGAGATCATTTGAACAAACTGTGCCATGAATGTGGCCATAAGATTGATCATTTGGCTTGAAAGCCATGAATCTTCACACTTGATAGCTCATTTCTGAGAACACTTTTTTAAAATAATTACCGTATTACAAGTTTATTATTTTTCCTGGAAACTTGGTCACATATAATGACACAATGCGAAGGTTTTCCAATTTTTTGTTTTTTTTTGAATTTTTTATGCCCGTTTTAATATGCGGTCAAAACGGCGGGCTTGACCGTTCTAGCTAGTGGTTGAATCTTGGAATTTTTTGGTGTTTCTATGATTAAATAGATACCTATGTACCTACAAATGATTTTTGGAAAGAATAAAGAAAACTATGAGGCAGCTACAGTTCAAATTTGACCCGTTTTAATTTGAATCGGCGATAATTTGTCTTTTTCATCGATGGTGGATCAAAACTTTTTCACCCAACCATTTTGTCAATTGTGCATTAAATATGGCCTAGTATTTTATAAAAATGATTTGGTCAATTTTGCAACAATAATTTGGTAGTTCCTTCACAAAAAACCTCCTTTGGGCACTCGAAAAATGGAAAATGGTTTTTAGTCCAGCGAAAATGAAAACTTCCTTAGGCAACATTGTTTGCCATTCCAATATGCACCCTTGTGCACAATATGAGATCATTTGAACAAACTGTGCCATGAATGTGGCCATAAGATTGATCATTTGGCTTGAAAGCCATGAATCTTCACACTTGATAGCTCATTTACGAGAACACTTTTTAAAATAATTACCGTATTACAAGTTTATTATTTTTCCTGGAAACTTGGTCACATATAATGACACAATGCGAAGGTTTTCCAATTTTTGATTTTTTGAATTTTTTATGCCGTTTTAATATGCGGTCAAAGCGGCGGGCTTGACCGTTCCTAGCTAGTGGTTGAATCTTGGAATTTTTTGGTGTTTCTATGATTAAATAGATACTTATGTACCTACAAATGATTTTGGAAAGAATAAAGAAAACTATGAGGCAGCTCTGAGTTCAAATTTGACCCGTTTTCAGCTGAATCGACGATAATTTGTCTTTTTCACCAGAGGTCGATAAAAACTTTTTTCACCCAACCATTTTGTCAATTGTGCATTAAATATGGCCTAATATTTTGGAAAAATGATTTGGTCCAATTTTGCAACAATTATTTGGGAGGTCCTTCACAAAAAAAACTTATTTTGGGCCCTCGAAAAATGAAAATTTTTTTTGCCAAAAAACTCATTTCTCACTACTCCTTTTTGAAGATATTTATCTTTTTTCATGTTTGTTATTTTTTCTGAAAACTCGTTCACATTTTGGTGACACAATGAGAAGGTTTTTATTTTCTTTTGAATTTCTCAGTCATAAAATAGCCGACATGGTTTTAACACATTGTTTTTAGGCAACTATGACTAATTTAGATGGTCATAGCATCATACTACATTCGATTGGTCCGTAGGCGTTTCACACGGATCATGCATCATCTGCCGTCGGATGCTCGTGGATCCAACGGCTCTCCTCAACCCTCCCACACCAACCCCAAACCCTAGCTGGTGATTTTCATCCACCCCCGCCTCCTTTCTTTCCCAAACCCCCAAACCGCACCCATGCCCACCTACCCACATCGCACCTCCTCCCCATCTCCTCTCCACCGCCACTCCCTCCCTCGAGATCTCGATCCACCGTCGTCCACCTCCTCGCCCGCCTCCGCTTTGGGACTGCTCCCGTGGGTGCTTCACGGTGCTGCGGTACAACATGGGCGGGCGCCTCGAGCCCCGGGCGCTGCGGCGGAGGGGTAGATGGTACCCGGTCTCGCTTCGTGGAGGACTGGACCCGTGCGTGCCCACCCGTTCCAGCTCCTCAACCGCGACCTCGTCATCAGAGCGACCCCAACTCCGGCGAGTGGGTGGCGCTCGGCGACCGCTGCCCGCACCGCCTCGGCCCTCCGCGGCCAGATTCACAAGGCCCCAACCCCGTCCGTCCGTGGCTAGGGTTGGGTTGCGGAGTTCCTCGCCCGGCAGATCCACGGTGCCGTCCTTGTCGTCGGGACCCTTGCAGTGCGCGCAGCCCTCCCTCTTCTTCTTTCTTCTCTCTCTGAAAAGAACCCGTCCCTCCCTCTCGGCCCACCCCGTCTTCCTCTTCTCCATGACCAGACCAGGACCAACACCGGGGCAGCGCCATGGACAACACCTCCCTTCATCCATCGCCATGCACATGGCACATGGAGCTCTCGCCATGACCGAACAGCGCCTTCCTCCGACGAGGCGAAGAAGCCAACCCAGATCGAATCCCCCTCCACGAATCCATGGGCGGATCTCACTCCCACGCTGGCGGAGGCGGCGAGGGACGCCAGAGGCAACCCCTTCTATTTCTCGATCTAGAATGCCATGTGCTCCATGAAATTTCTTATGCAGTTGATATAGTGTGGATGGATGGATTCTCTGGTGACTGGTCTTGATCTACATGCCTCTCTCGGCTCATAGCTAATCCAACCCAGCAGCTTATAGCGCATATCGCATATGTTTATTTGTGTTACCTACCTGAATTTTCCGACTTCCATGGCGTAATGAATGAATGATCTTATGGTGTTAATATGGAAGCCTCTCCTCTGTCCTAGCTTATAATTAGCTAGCCGGAAAGATATGATGCCTTTTGTAATTTGTCCAAGGAGATGCTTATAGAAATCTTGTACTGTGTTAATTTTTTTCTTCAAAATACCTTCAGTGCCCAGGCTTTCCTCTAATGTGCAACTGCAACTTCTTTCATGGTGCTATTGTTTCTTTCAGTTAATTTTTATTTGCATTTTAGTGCTGGGTAGGTAGGATCTTAGGATCATCAACTCTTGTACACTGTTTTAACTGGTTCTGCATTTGTACATACATGTGTACACGTAAATCCAAGTGTACGTGCTATCTTTTGCGGCTTATTTCAGGTTGTGCTTGTTTGTCCTAAAATATATCATCTGTTTTTTATATCCTCGTACACTAAGCTATCTGTGCCATGTCCTAATGGAGAAGATTTCATATTCAATGCCTTTGTAAATGTTGTCTTTAGCCTGAAGCTTTCTATTCTTCATCAATTTTGCCATGTTTCTTATTGATTATGCTCCGCCTCGCAGTTGCGTGCAGACCAACAGCCGCCCTAGACCCTCTCTCCACAGTCCACACTGTGGCCTATGGCGTCCACCGGTGGATCCCTCGTTGTGGCGTTCATCGTGGGCTTCCTCATGGGCACCAACCCACGGTGGCACGTCTATGTCGTCGCCTTGTTGTGAGATACGACCAACTTCCCCCTTCTGTTCCTAGCCTTGTGAATCAGGTTATGCAAACCTGTTGCATTTAGCACCATCAAAGCTTGTTACTACATCAGTTGCTTGATCCAAGTATCTTGTTCTGGGTTCCTTAACCTGTTGCATTTAGCACCATCAAAGCTTGTTACTACATCGGTTGCTTGATCCAAGTATCTTGTTACGGGTTCCTTGATTTGTTGTTGGCTTTGCATGTGCTCTGTACCTTCTTTGTGGTTTTAAGTAGCAAGTACCTTAGTACCTTGTTGGCCTTGATAGAAATGTTGGTTGTTATGTATTTATTGTAGTATCAAAATGGCTCAAACCTGAAGTACTTAGAATAAATTTTAGTTTCTTTCTTGTTTGTTTTGATACCCATATACCTGCCTCAGATTAGCTCTTTCCTTTTGTGCATGTTAATTCAGTGTTGTGTTGATTTGATGCCAATGTTGAAACAAGATTTTGATGGATGGGTTTATGTGTTACGCTAGTATATATGCACGCTAGTATATATGCACACGGATTGGCCTTCATTATTTTGTATATCTTTGTTAGATATATCTTTATTAGATTTGCTTTTATTTTGTACCTAACCATTTTGTTCTATAACATGCAGATGTTGGCGTTTCTTGTTTCATCGCGAGCATCAAGACGAAGAAGTCGGAAGCCCTTGATGCTAGTTCAAGGAGTAATGAAGCCCTTGGTGCTGATCGTATTGGAACAAATTGAAGCACAAAATTGGCTCATGTGACATATTGTACACCTGTAGAGCTTGTTATACTGTGATCACATTTGTATGTGTGTTGATGTAACAGATTGTTGCTTCTTGTTATTTGAAGTATTACACTTGTTTTATGTCTATTTTGATTTAAATATTTGCTGTTTAATTATTGGCATATTGAAATATGAGAAACATGACCATGACAACAAGGACCCACAAACCAGAATCAGGCATTTGGGACCCACCTATCAGAACCTTACAATTGGGACCTAGTTGAAAAAAGAAAAAAAGAGCCACAACCCAAAAATAAAAAGGCAGAATTATAGGGCCTGGCCCGTGTAGCTTACCCAAATTGAAAGAAAAAAACAACAACAAATGGGCTGAATTAATGGGCTTGGCCCAACTAAAGCACCAAAATGGACTGGGCTGATTCCTATCCACGTCAGCTTGCCACGCTGGATGCCTACGTGGCCTGAGGAAGTTGCTAGTGACCAAAAATTTGGTCAAAGAACCAACGACCTTTTACATATCACAGAGAAGGTCGCTATAGTCAGTTAATGACCCTCAGCTTTTGACCTTCTGTTTTTGGTCACAAAAAGGTCGCAAATGAAAAACTATGACCTTTCAGTGACCAATAGTGAGGGTCACAAGTTGACATATTTCTTGTAGTGGTACCAAGCGTAGATCCACCCGTCGAGGTGGGCTTGGGAACCCTGCTCACATCGTTTGGGGCCGTGAGCGACACCCGGCGGATCTCCTTGCGGATGGAACCCGAATAGGCGATAAACACAGACGAGAGACTTGAGTGTTTAGGTAGGCGTGGCCGACTCCTCGCTGGCTTCCGCTTGAAGGTTGCCGAGGTACATGGCGTGTCTGAGGCGATAATGGCGAGGCGTGTGTGAAGAAGTACACCCTGCGGGGTTATCATTATCTATTGAATAGCGGATTCCTCGGATATGGAAACTTGGACCCCTTGCATAGTTCATAGACAAGTGAAAGCTGTTACTCTAAAATCGCAAGATAGCGTGAGTGCTATGGATGGCGTTCTCGTGAGGGAGGCGGGGCGGATCCATAGTGGTGTATTGATATGGTGAATATGTGGACTCGTGTGCGCCACCTCAAAAGAGTTACATTGCGATCGTAGTTCAGGTTAGCCACAGAGTCAAAGCTGGCTTGCTGCGGTTAAACTCCACCACCCCTTTATTGATACCGATGCATATGTAGTTAGTTATGATGTAAGTCTTCTGGGTACATTTGTACTCACGTTTGCCTATTTTATGTTTTTGCGAGAGACTTGATCTCACTAGTAGTTTCACGTGGACTTGACGTTTAGCTTGATACCTCAGCTACGATCTTGTGCCCTCGGCGGATCTCAGTAGACAGTCGGGCTTCTAAGCCTTTTTCATTTGTAGATGTCGTACTCGGACATGTTATGCTTCGCTTGTGCTTGACTTGTATGCTCTGAATATTGGGTCGTGAGACCCTGTTTATAATATCTCACTCCTCGGAGCCTAATGAATACATACTTGAGTCGTAGAGTCATGTTGTGATGCCATGTTGTATTTGCACATATCGAGCATATTGTGTGTATGTTATTGAAATGCTTGGTATGTGTGGGATCGACTATCTAGTTGTTTATCTTGATAGCCTCTCTTACGGGAAATGTCTCCTAGTGTTTCCTTTGAGCCATGGTAGCTTGCTACCGCTCCGAACGCAACAGGCTGGCCAGCATGTGTCCTTCTTCGTTCTGTATACATCCCTTGAAATGTCACGCGTTAGTACTGGAGTCTGTTAGCCTGCTACAGCCGGTTTACGAGTCCTGCTAGCCCAAAGGCTACAGCCGGAACTCACTCGTGATGACCGACACGTTCGATCTTTGGGTCATGGATGCTGTCCACGTAAGTCTGTGCCACTTTGGGTTTACGACTAGCCATGTCAGCCGGGGTCCTTATCATATGGATGCTAGCGACACTATCATATCGTGTGCCAAAAGGCATAAGCGGTCCCGGCAAAGGTAAGGCGACACCGTGGAATACCGTGCGTGAGGCATAAAGTGATATGAGGTGTTACAGGCTAGATCGATGTGACATTGAGTCGGGGTCCTGACATCATCATTAGTCTGTAAGAAGCTCACAAGTTATATTGTTTTATAGATAACCTTTCTTTGAACTCCCAGGTTAGTAATACATGGACTTTTTGACGACATGAATGTAGGGTAGTAATATATGTAGTAAATAGATTTGTGATTTACCTAGCAACTGTTGAATCTATCATTTATTTCATGGTGAAAGCAGAAGCCTGCATGCTAATTTGGTCAGCTAGGCCACAGGGCATCAGACTCATGCATTTTTACAATATTGGGTGGAGCTAAATAACAATGTCATTACCTGCAGTGTTAATTATCTCATAGAGGCAATGTTAATTACAGGGCATCAGACTCTAGGCCACAACTATTAATGTTCTTGTTGGTCATTTGCATGATAATTATCTCATAGAGGCAATGTCATTACCTGCAGTGTTAAACTGCTGCATGTATTGTTGGGCAGTGCAACCTCAGTAACAATTAGCACACGCTTGATGGTTGACGGTAAGGAATGACAAGCTACAGAAATCATGCGAGATCAATGCTACGTCTTGAGCTTGCGTTGGTTTTCCTCGAAGAGGAGAGGGTGATGCAGTGATAGTAGCGTAAGTATTTCCCTCAGTTTTTGAGAACCAAGGTATCAATCCTGTAGGAGGCTCCCCAAAAGTCCCACGCACCTACACAAACAAACTGAGAACTCGCAACCAACGCAATAAAGGGGTTGTCAATCCCTTCACGGCCACTTGCGAAAGTGAGATCTAATAAAGATAGTAACATAAGATAAATATATTTGTGGTATTTTATAAGATAGATGCAAAAAGTAAAGATGCACATAATAGTAGATTGAAAGCAAATATGATAAGAGATAGACCCGGGGCCATAGGTTTCACTAGAGGCTTCTCTCAAGATAGCATAAGTATTACGGTGGGTGAACAAATTACTGTCGAGCAATTGATAGAAAAGCGCATAGTTATGAGGTTATCTAGGCATGATCATGTATATAGGCATCACGTCCATAACAAGTAGACCAACTCCTGCCTGCATCTACTAATATTACTCCACACATCGACCGACTCCTGCCTGCATCTAGAGTATTATGTTCATAAGAACAGAGTAACACATTAAGCAAGATGACATGATGTAGAGGGATAAACTCAAGCAATATGATGTAAACCCCATCTTGTTATCCTCGATGGCAACAATACAATACGTGCCTTGCAACCCGTTCTGTCACTGGGTAAGGACACCGCAAGATTGAACCCAAAGCTAAGCACTTCTCCCATGGAAAGAAAGATCAATCTAGTAGGCCAAAACAAACTGATAATTCGAAGAGACTTACAAAGATAACTCAATCATACATAAAAGAATTCAGAGAAGATTCAAATATTATTCATAGATAAACTTGATCATAAACCCACAATTCATCGGATCTCAACAAACACACCGCAAAAAGAGTTTACATCGAATAGATCTCCACAAGAGAGGGGGAGAACATTGTATTGAGATCCAAAAAGAGAGAAGAAGCCATCTAGCTAATAACTATGGACCCGTAGGTCTGTGGTAAACTACTCACAACTCATCGGAGGGCAAGGATGTTGATATAGAAGCCCTCCGTGGTCGATTCCCCCTACGGCAATGCCGACGAAGGCTCCAAGATGAGATCTCGCGGATACAGAAGGTTACGGCGGTGGAAATTGTGTTTCATGGTGCTCCTGGATGTTTTCGGGGTACGTAGGTATATATAGGAGGAAGAATTACGTCGGTGGCCACCCGAGGGGCCCACGAGACAGGGGCCGCGGCCTCCTATCTCGTAGCTGCCTCGCCTGCTTCTTGACTTGCACTCCAAGTCCTCTGGATCACGTTCGTTCCAAAAATCACACTCCCGAAGGTTTTCATTCCGTTTGGACTCCGTTTGATATTCCTTTTCTTTGAAATACTGAAATAGGCAAAAAAACAACAATATGGGCTGGGCCTCCGGTTAGTAGGTTAGTCCCAAAAATGATATAAATGTGTAAAATAAAGCCCATAAACATCCAAAAGGGGTAATATAATAGCATGGAACAATCAAAAATTATAGATATGTTGGAGACGTATGAAGCATCCCCAAGCTTAATTCCTGCTCGTCCTCGAGTAGGTAAATGATAAAAAGAGAATTTTTGATGTGGAATGCTACCTAGCATAATTCATAATGTACTTTTCTTTATTGTGGCATGAATGTTCAGATCCAAATGATACAAAATAAAAGTTCATATTGACATAAGAAATAGTAATACTTCAAGCATACTAATCAAAGTAATCATGTCTTCTCAAAATAACATGGCTAAAGAAAGTTATCCCTACAAAATCATATAGTCTGGCTGTTGATCTATCTTCATCACACAAAGTATTAAATCATGCAAAACCCCGATGACAAGCCAAGCAATTGTTTAACACTTTAATAATCTCAAACTCTTTCAATTTTCACGCAATACATGAGCGTGAGCCATGGACATAGCACTATATGTGGAATAGAATGGTGGTTGTGGAGAAGACAAAAAAGGAGAAGATAGTCTCACATCAACTAGGCGTATGAACGGGCTATGGAGATGCCCATTAATAGATATCAATGTGAGTGAGTAGGATTGCCATGCAACGGATGCACTAGAGCTATAAATATATGAAAGCTCAACAAAAGAAACTAGGTGGGTGTGCATCCAACTCGCTTGCTCACGAAGACCTAGGGCACTTTTGAGGAAGCCCATCATTGGAATATAAAAGCCAAGTTCTATAATGAAAAATTCCCACTAGTATATGAAAGTGACAACATATGAGACTCTCTATCATGAAGATCATGGTGCTATTTTGAAGCACAAGTGTGGAAAAAGAGATAGTAGCATTGTCCCTTCTCTCTTTTTCTCTCATTTTATTTTTTTATTTTTTTCTCTTTTTTTCTCTTTTTTTTCTTTCTTTTTTTTCTTTGGCCTTCTTTTTTTCTTTTTGGCCTTTCTTTTTTTTCTTTCTGTAAAGTCCGAAGTCTCATCCCGACTTGTGGGGGAATCATAGTCTTCATCATCCTTTCCTCACTAGGCCAATGCTCTAATAATGAAGATCATCACACTTTTATGGATTTACAACTCAAAGCTAGAACAAGATATGACTCTATATGAATGCCTCCGGAGGTGTACCGGGATATGCAATGAATCAAGAGCGACATGTATGAAAATTATGAAGGTGGCCTAGCCACAAATACGATGTCAACTACATGATCATTCAAAGAGCAATATGACAAAAGTAATGAGTGTCATATGAACGGAACGGTGGAAAGTTGCATGGCAATATATCTCGGAATGGCTATGGAAATTCCGTAATAGGTAGGTATGGTGGCTGTTGTGAGGAAGGTATATGGTGGGTGTATGGTACCGGCAAAAGTTGTGCGGTACAAGAGAGGCTAGCAATGGTGGAAGGGTAAAAGAATGCATATAATCCATGGACTCAACAGTAGTCAAAAGAACACATGCACTTCTTACAAAAATTTAGATGTCATCAAAAACCAAAGCACTACACGCATGCTCCTAGGGGGATAGATTGGTAGGAAAAGATCATCGCTCGTCCCCGACCGCCACTCATAAGGAAGACAATCAATAAATAAAATTGTGCTCCAACTTCATCACAAAGCGGTTCACCAACGTGTATGCTACGGGAATCACAAACTTCAACACAAGCATTCTTTAAATTCATAATCACCCAACTAGCATAACTTTAATATCACTACCTCCATATCTCAAAACAATTATCAAGCATCAAATTGATCATAGCATCCAATTCACTTTCTATGATAGTTTTTATTATATCCAACTTGGATGCTCATCATTCTATGACCAACTTTATGATCATAGAAAATACCATGTTGTTATAAAAGACTCTCAAAAAGATATAAGTGAAGAATGAGAGACTAGTAATTTCTTCAAAATTAAGACACCACCGTTCTCTAAAAGATATAAGTGAAGCACTAGAGCAAAAACTATCGAGCTCAAAAGATATAAGTGAAGCACATAGAGTATTATAGCAAATTATAATCAAATAGGCTTCTCCAAAAAGTTGTGTACAGCAAGGATGATTTTGGTAACTAAAAAGCAAAGACTAATATAATACACGATGCTCCAAGCAAAACACATATCATGTGGCGAATAAAAATATAGCTCCAAGTAAAGTTACCAATGAACGAAGACGAAAGAGGGGATGCATTGCCGGGGCATTCCCAAGCTTAGGCTTTTGTCTATTCTTGAATATCTTCGGATGCCATAAGCATCCCCAAGCTTAGGCTCTTGCCACCCTTTATTCCATAGTCTATAAAAGCTTGACCCAAAACTTGAAAACTTCACAACACAAAACTCAACAGGAAATCTTATAAGCTCCGTTAGTGAAAGAAAACAAAACCACCACATAAGGTACTGCAATTAACTCATTCTTTATTTAGTTTGGTGTTAAACCTACTGTATTCCAACTTCTTAATGGTTTATAAACTAATTTACTAGCCATAGATGCATTGAAATAAGCGAACAACACACGAAAAATAGAATCTGTCAAAAACAGAACAGTCTGTAGCAATCTGTAACTAACGCAAACTTCTGGAACTCTAGAAATCCTACCAAAATAGGAAGTCCTGGACAATTTGTTTATTGAACAGCAGCAAAAATAATCAACGCAAAAGCACGTTCCTGTGATTTAACAAAATTATATTCGTGCGTGCAAAGTTTCTGTTTTTCAGCAGAATCAAATCAACTATCATCATAGGTTATCCTATAGGTTCTACTTGGCAAAAACACTAATTAAAAGAAAAAAACACATCTAAACATAAGGTAGATGCAAGACTTATTAATAAACAGGAGCAAAAACAAAAAACATAAATAAAATTGGGTTGCCTCCCAACTAGCGCTATCGTTTAACGCCCCTAGCTAGGCTTAAAAGCAAAGATAGATCTAACGGGTGCCATCTTTGGCACTAAATTCATAAGTACTCCCTCCGTTCCCAAATACTTGTGTCGTGGGAATGAACACCTATGGGACCGGAGCCCCTTTCGGTCCGGTGGGGGGCGGAGATCGCACGAAGAGCGGATCGAGGCGAACCTGGCGATTACCCAACTTGGAGCTCTCCTGAGATAATACTCCTACTGCTGCTTTGTGGTTGTATTGAGCTCTTGCTCGAGAACGTGGATGTTTTCTGGTTTCGAATGCTCCGAACCCCCTCTATGTTGCGCATGGGCCTCCTTTTATATGCTAAAGGGGTCACCGACAGGTGGCAACGTAGGCGAGGGAAAACATGGAAAAGGACTTGTGGTTGGTACAACTACCTGAACAGTGTATCCTATCTAACCCTGACGGCAGGGGACAAGGGCATTAAATGCCTGTCTGTGTCGCCCAAACAGTGCATAAAAAGGACCGTCAGGGGCGCCACCGCTTGCCACGATGGCAATCTTGTCAGCGCCGCTTGCCACCTCGCACCGCTTGCTGCACAGCCTCTCGCCACGCGCGCCTGGAGCGGCCCCAGGGCGACAAGTTGGTGGATGCGCTGGAGCGCGAGTACAGAGTGGTGGCCTGCCACGGCAAGTGCCTTGCCGCGGTCGTTGTCTTGCCACGCCCGGAAGCTTGTCACTCGCCGGGCCTTGCCGGGACGCGTGGCGCGTCGCGGCAAGTTCCTTGAGATGCCTTGGTTGGCCTTCCCGGCAAGCTCCTCTTGCCGGGGTCTTGTCTCCTTGACTTAAACACTTTGTTCTTGAATGGCTCCAAAGGAACCACGGAGGACCTTGGCGGTCACCCGGCAAGCCTTGCCGCGGGGTGCTGCGACTGCCCGTGCACAAGTTCGGGATACTAGGGTACCCCTACTCTAATACACCGGCGAAGCCCCGGGCTGGGCCACACACGATGCCGAAGCCCGTTGGGCGGGCCCAAAAGCAGGCACGCAGACGCGCGTGGCACGGGTCCACGTCGTATCTTACTCTGTATCCACAGCGCTCTCGCCTAACGGCACGCGTTGAATGCGGCGTCGTGGGAGAGATCATGGGTGGTTCTTTATTCGGAAAAGCGGGACGTCCGCCCCCTCCCTCTTTATAAGCGAGAGAAGCAGGGCAGTTCCCCATCTTGCCGATTCTTGTCCCAATCTCAGAAATCTCCGCCGCTCCCCCCTTCTTCCAAAGCCAAGAAAGAGCAGCGCTCGGCCCCCCATCGCCGTCGGCACCACCAACGTCTTCGATCTCCCCCACCACCTCCGCCATGGCTCCGAAAGCCGGGAAGGGTGTGAAGTTGGCCGGGCTGCGGCTCGGCGCGCTGCGAAAGGCGGCAACTTCCCCGAGCTCGCTGCGAAGGAGCTGAGGAGTGGTACTACCTCTTCTGGTCGACGGAGATGCGAGCGCATCCGCGCACGAAGGTACTCTCCGCCACCGCTTCCGAACGGGCTCCGAACGGATACCCTTTCTTCACGCTGTTCTTCTACTGTGGGCTCTGCCCGCCCTTCTCTAAATTCTTCTGCGATATTATGAACACCTACAGGTTCCATCTCCTTGACTTCACCCCCAATGTTGTTCTGACCATGGCAGTTTTCGCACATCTCTGCGAAAACTTTGTCGGAGTCCACCCAAACGTAGCCCTTTTTCGCCACTTCTTTATGCCCCGGGTCGAGAGAGGAGAGCCTTTAGCCGGCGGAATCGCCTGGATCTCGAGAGCCGGCAAGAAGGAGGCTTATCTGGAGGGGAGCTCCGCGGCAAATGGGAGGAGGGAGAGCGAATGGTGTTGGATTGTTGAGGAGAACCGCGGCCGTTCTTCGCCTGCGCCAAGCCCCAAAGATGGCGCTGCAATGATTGGGCGCCACGGCGTGGGCGACGATAAGCTGAAGATTGCCATCACCCGGATCTTGCGGCTCAGGCTTGCCGGGCTCACTGTAGGCGCTGTTGGCGCGGATTTTCTTTGCCGCCGCATCGCCCCCTGCAAGAGAGGAGGAGACCCGCCTGGGAGTTCGGTGGTCCGGCGGACATCATGAGGCTGCGCCCAGGCCTCAACTTCAACTTCACCGTCCTGGAGTTGGACGCGATGCTCAAGGAGCTGTTCAAGCACGACCCTCAGCATCCTGAATGGTTCAGGCTGCCGCAGGGCGTCGTCCCGTTGTGCAACAATTCCTTGCTTGATCGCATCCGCGCAATGATGCCGTAGTGCGATTCGCATGGAATTGTCCCAACTTGGCAAGAGCCTTCAGACGACGTCGTGCAGCAGTTCTTCGACGGCTTGGTGGAGGTGGCGGTCCGCGCCGATGAATAGAAGAGCCTCACCCGCGACACCACCGATGCGAAGATGCGGCGCATCGCTACCAGGGCGGAAGAGGCGGCGGTAGCCGCCGCCGCGGGCGAGTTTGGGTTCACCGTGGAGGAGGCAGAGGCAGCCGAGGCGGCAAGCCTTGCCGATCGGGATGAGCTTGCCGGAGAGCTTGCCGGCGAGGGGGAGCTCGCCGAGCCTGAAGCAGAGTCGAGCGAGCCTGCCGAGGGTGCGAGCGGCCAGCCGTCTTCAAGTAGCTTGCCGCAAGCAGAGCTCCCAGCACAGCCCCCAGATCCACCAAGAAGGCGCCTCCGCAGGACCGGAGACGTAACGGGGCGGCAGACGAGTCAACAGCCGTCGCGCCGCGGGACACGCTCCACCGCGACAAGCACTGTTGCCGCGGGAGCATCTCAGGCCGCTGTGGCAACTGGAGCGGGGTCCTCCCGGACCGCCGCTTCTGATCCTGCCCCCGCCCCCGCCAAGCGGTCAAGGGAGCCTACTCCTCCGCCTCGCCGCGCCGAAAGAGGGCCGGACTTCGACCTCTCCGCGCTCAGCTCCGACGAGGAAGAAGAAGAGTAAGATGCTTTGTTGTATTTGTAGTTCTTGAATTCTTGCTTTTTTTGTCTTGCATCTGATTTGCTTTATTCTGAACTCACTCCTTTTCAGGACCCTAGCCCAGAGAGCGGCGAAGAGAGCCAAGGCTCCAGTGATTGTCATCGAGGCAGGCCCACATGACAGCAGGGGCGCGCCGAGACCACCTTGCCGGACCCGGCAACTACTCCCCGAAGCAGCCCCCAGCACAGCCCCCAGCGTAAGTATCTGTTTACTTCCCGTTGTTGGGCGCGCATGGGTGCTCTTTATTTGCTGATATCTGTCTCTTGATTTGTGTAGGAGCAGAGCAGCCTCACCAGGAGCAACCGGAAGCCGCCCCCGAGATGCTATCTACTTCAACTACGCCGCCAAGGGAGGATTCCCCGGCAAGGGAGCGTTCTCCGGCAAGGGATAAGTCTCCGGCAAGGGACAGTTCTCCGGCAAGGGACGGCACCAGCGACCCCCCGGTGGTGGAGCCCATGACTGCAGATCCCAGTACAGGTACCCCTTCTTGCTTGAAAACTTCCCTTGTGTTCTTCTTCTGGTTTTCTTTTTGGATATTTGCTTGACTTTTCTCCCTCTTTCGGCCTTCAGATCCACCTTCCACGGAGCCGATGGGGACCGCTACCACCGGCGAGGAGAACGCGCACGGCGACACCGACGACGCCACTGCCACCGAAGGAGAAGCTGGCGCTGAAGATCTCGCCGGCGAAGAGGCCGCCAAAGCTGCCGTCGCAGGAGCTGGTGAGGGATCCGACGATCGCACTGACGGCCCCGAGGCCGCAGGAGCGCAAGGCGCTACGCCGACCGCCGATCCCTCCGCCGCCGCCGCCGCAGCGCCAGGCCCCGAAGAGCCCAGCCCGGCACCTATCTGAAGGCCGGCGATGGCGTGTTCATCAAGCTCCCCTGAGCGTCAAGCTCCAGGGCGGCGGTCGAAGGAGAAGTCTTTGACGGAGAAGTGCTCGCCTCCGCTGGGCTGACGCTGGTTGATGCGCCGAGCAGCAGCAGCGGCGAGCCTGAGGAGGAACAGCTGCTACGGAGGCTGCTGTCACTCTACCGCGCCCGACAAGCCAAGGTGGAATCCCGGGAAGCGCTTGTCGCGCAGGCGGGAGTGGATATTGAGAAGCATGTGGAGCAGCTCCGGAGTCGCAACCAGGAGGCCCTCCGGTCCATTGCAGAGGAGCGGGCGCAGCTCGTCGAGGCGCGGAAAGCCTTCCTTCTCAAGAAGGCTGAAGCTGAAGAGTAACAGCGGCTTGCTGCCGAGGAGCTGTTCGCGCGGGAAGGTGAGCTGACGCAGCGGAAGGTCAATCTGGATAGCCACAAGGAGGAGCTTGTTGCACGAGACCAGACACTTGGCGGGGCTCTCAAGGAGGCAAAGGATGCTGCCGCAGCTGCTGAGGCCGCCAAGAAGGAGCTGGAGACGAAGGTGGCGCAGCTAGAGGCCGATCTCAAGGCAAGGGGTGAAGAGATTGCCGCGCTCAATCGCGAGCGCGACAAGGACGCCTACGCCCATGGCGAGCTGCAGGGTCGTCTCGTCGAGAAGGGCAAGGAGCTTAGCGCCGCCAAGGACTCCAACGCAGATCTCGAGCTGAAGCTGGCTACTTTGACCGAGACGCTGGACGGCGCCAAGGAGTGGGAGGCGGCCTTGAAGGACGAGATCAAGGCCAACGAAGCGCTGCTGACGAGGGCTGCCGAAACCCAGAACACTTTTAAGGAGACTGTGGAGCTCTGGACAGAGGGTCTCGTAAATATTGCCGCAGTCATCGACGAAGAGCTAGCGCAGCTGGGGATGGAGGATTTTGGGTACTCCTCCGATGATAACCTCCAGCCCAGCACCAAGCTGACTTTGTTCTTAAAGGGCGTGGCGATGGCCCTCCAGCAACTCCGGGAAAGGATCCCAAAGCAGCTGGCCGATGAGTCGCGCACAATCTGCACGAGAGTTCTTCAAAAGGTGTTGGTGAAGGTGGCCTTCCGCAACCCAGGCCTCAACCTCACCAATGTCCTCAAGAAGCTGCCTCCGGATGCTGATCTGGAAGAGCACAAGGCCCTTGTCGCACCCATTATGGACAAGGTGAATGAAGTCAAGAGAGTTGACGGTGATCGCGTAGATTAGGCCGCATGTTTTTTTCCTTTCCTTGCCGCTGCTAGTCATGTTACGAGAACAATCTATTAGAGCTGCGACAAGTTATCTTGTAATATAACTTTATTTTGGGTATCAATTGCTATGTTATCTCCTTTACTTGATTCCTTCCTTTGTATGTTTTTGCCCTACGCTTTTAGGGAACTTGCCGGTGCAGGCACCTTTGCTGCGAGCGTTGAGTGCGGAACGTCAGTAGCCTGCTGGTGGTGCCGCTACCGACAAGAAACCTTGTTGCAACTAGTCGCAGCACACTTAAGTTGTTGAGCGGACTCGAAACAAAGTAAGGGCGCAACTAGCTACGAGTTGGTTCCTCCGCGCACAGGGTTTCCATACAAAGCACGGTCGTTCGAGGAAGATAACTTAAAATTTTAAAACTGATTGCTCAAACTTTGGCAACTTAGCTTTTACATCGTTTGCTTCCCGGCAAAGCGAAACTTTCTTGAGCGGCCTTTGGTCCACACCTTTATCTCCTCCTTCCCCGGCAAACTTGTGGGCGAGGAACCTTCCTTGCTTTGAGAAAAGAAAGAAGAAAAATAAAGATATGGAGCCTTACGGCTCGTTCTCGCTACCGGGGGTGCTGCACAAAATGTCGGGTAATACATGCAAAAATAGAAGGCATGAAATTGACAAGATGTGCGGAGCACATTAACTTTATTTATGCACGCATGATGCGCCGCTTTGTACAAAGGATTACATGCAACAGCGGCAAGACTTGTACAAAAGGTGGTTGCGAACAGGTTCCGCAACCGCGCTTTGAGTAAAACTTACGAAGATGCTCAATGTTCGAGAGTTGCTCACCGGAAAGCCATCTTCGGTCTCAAGGCGAACAGCGCCAGGCCTAGTGACTCGTTTCACCCGGTAAGGCCCTTCCCACTTCGGTGTCAACTTGTTGGAATTCTTGGCGAACTGAACACGCCGAAGAACAAGGTTGCCTTCCTCGAGACTTCGGCATTAACTGCGGCTATGGTAGCGGCGCAAAAGCTTCTTTGTATCGAGCAGCTCGTCTGACAGCTGAAGACGATCCTCCCAAGGAGCGTAGCGTCATCTTGTCGCAGCTGCTCTTGCTCAAGCTTCGTCATAGCGAGCACTCGAGGCGACCATATATCGAGTTCCGTGGGGAGAACTGCCTCTGCTCCATAGACTAGAGCGAAAGGTGTCTGGCCAGTGGCTCGATTTGGCGTCGTCCTGATCGACCAAAGAACCACCGGCAGCTCCTCAATCCAGTTCCTTCCGCACTTGTGTAGCCTATCGAAAGTCCTGGTCTTGAGCCCGTGCAGCACTTCAGCATTTGCCCTTTCTGCTTGACCGTTGCTTCTCGGGTGAGCAACAGAAGCGAAGCAGACCTTGGCGCCAAGATCTTGGACGTACTGCATGTGCGGCTCGTGAATTGCGTGCCATTGTCGGTGATGATCCTGTTAGGGACCCCGAAACGGCAAACAATCGACCTGAAGAACTTGAGTCTTGTTGTGTTGTCACCTTCCTCCTCGCTTCCACTTCCGCCACTTTGTGAACTTGTCGATTGCAATGTACAAGTATTCAAAGCCCCGACAGCTCGAGGAAAGGGTCGAGGATGTCGAGCCCCGGACCAAAATGGCTAGGATAAAGGGATCGTCTGGAGAGCTTGAGCTGGCTGGTGTATCTGCTTGGAATGGAACTGGCACGCTTCACACTTGGTTACTTGTGCAGTTGCATCCTGAAGGGCTGTCGGCCAAAAGAAACCTTGCCGGAATGCCTTGCCGGCAAGTGCTCTTGCGCCAATGTGGTGACCACATATGCCTCCATGTATCTCCGCCAACAGCTTTTGTCCATCTTCCTAGTGAATACACTTCAATTTCACACCGTTGAATCTTCTTCTGTATAGTGTGTCGTCGACAAACTGGTACATACTTGATTGTCGGGCTACTCTCTCCGCTTCTTCTTGCTCTTCGGGAAGTTCTCCTGTCTGAAGGAAACAGACAATCTGCTGCCCAGGCTGGAGCTTGCGGCTCGACAACAAGGACTAAAGGCACATATGCTGCTGCGGGAACATCCGCTTCTACGGCGAGAACCTGCGGCTCAGCCGGAGCTTGATGTTCCCGGCAAGCTTGCTGGAGCAAAACTTGTCGGGAGCGTCTGCTTCAACGGAACAAACCCTAGGGCTTGTCGGAGCAGACTGCTCCTCAGCACTCTTGGTGTTGATCTTAGGGACCTTCTTGGCGGCAGCTTCGGGGATCTCTGCCGGAAAATAGTCACCAGAAATCAACTTCCTCTTCTTGCTCTGTCCAGTTGATGGTGTTACGGACGGTTGAGTCAGTTTGAGCACGAAAATTCCTGGTTCCACAGGTAACTTAAGTGCAGCGCACTTTGACAGGCCATCAGCGATGTCGTTCTGGGCTATCGGAACATGTTACATCTGTAGGCCGTCAAAGTGCTCTTCTAACTTTCTCACTTCGTCAACGTAAGCTTCCATCAACGGACTTTGATAATTCTTGTTCACTTGGCGGATGACAAGCTGTGAGTCACCCCTGACAATGAGCTTCTTGATCCCAAGGTCTGCTGCGATCCTGAGACCGGCAAGCAAACCTTCATACTTTGCGATATTGTTTGTTGCTTGCTCCTTGGGAAAGTGCATCACGGACTACGTGCTTTGAGGTGCTCTCCGGTGGGTGCGACAAACAACACGCCCAAGCACCGGCGCCTTGCGGCGAAGGCACCATCAAAGTACATCAGCCACTCTTTGCTTGCTTCCTTGGCGGGATGCTCGTCTCGGAATTTCTTCATCGGTGTTGGCGTCCACTCTGCTATGAATTACGCCAATGCCCGGCTCGGATAGTTGAAGTGCTCTCAAACTTGAGGCCAAAGCTTGACAGTTCCGGTGCCCACTCGACAATCCCGCTGTTGCTTCTAGATTCTGCAGTATCCTCTTGGCGAAAGCGGTGACAACTGTGTGATCTCATGTGCTTGGAAGTAATGGCGCAGCTTTCTCGAGGCCATGAGAAGGCCGAAAAGCAATTTCTGCACACCAGAGTACCTTGACCTAGCCCCCTGCAGAAGGGAACTGACAAAGTAAACTGGGCGTTGCACCATCTTCTTTTGTTTCTCCTCCTGTGCCTGCGCAGATCCATCCTTGTCGGGACCAGAGCTTGCCTGTGGAGCCCCCTGCTTGTCGCTGGGTGCTTCTGCCGTGGGCGCTGGCTCATCATCTGCCTCCCTCTCCGCTACTAATGCAACACTAACCACTTGATTGGTTGCCGCTAGATACAGCAGCAACTTCTCTTGTGGTTTAGGTGCGACAAGTATTGGAGTGGAGGACAGGTATCTCTTCAAGTCCTGCAGCGCAGCCTCCGCTTCCGGAGTCCATTTCATTGGACCTGCCTTTTTCAGTATTTTGAAAAATGGCAGGGCGCGCTCAGCAGACTTAGAGATAAACCTGCTAAGAGCAGCCACGCAACCAGCAAGCCTTCGTACATCCTTGACGCGCTTTGGTGCTTCAATCTGCTCAATGGCCTTGATCTTGTCGGGATTGGTTTCAATTCCCCGCTGAGACACAAAGAACCCGAGAAGCTTGCTGGAAGGAACTCCAAACACACACTTCTCGGGGTTGAGCTTGAGGTTGATCTTGCGCAGATTTGCAAAGGTTTCATCTAAATCTTGAATCAGGGTTGCCTTGTCCTTGCTCTTGACCACTATGTCATCCATATAGGCTTCCACATTTCTGTGTAATTGTGGCTCAAAAGCGTCATGGACTACTCATGCAAATGTTAAACCAGCATTCTTCAAACCGAAAGGCATCCGTACGAAACAGTACGTGCCACACGGAGTGATGAATGCGGTCTTCTCCTCATCCTCTTCTGCCATGAAGATCTCGTGATACCCTGAGTATGCGTCAAGAAATGAAAGCAAGTCACATCCGGCCGTGGAGTCAACAATCTGGTCAATGCGCGGCAAGGGAAATGGGTCTTTGGGATAAGCTTTATTAACATCAATAAAGTCAACACAAAGCCTCCATTTCCCGTTTGCCTTGCGCACGACTACAGGATTGGCCAACCACGTAGTATGGAGCACTCCTCTGACCAGGCCTACTGCTTCCAACTTCTTGATTTCTTCTGCGATGAATTCTTGGCGCTCCTTGCTTGTTTCACGACTTTACGCTTGACGGGCGCGCATGAGGACGAGCGGCAAGGTGGTGCTCAATTACTTTCACAGGAACACGGGGATGTCAGACGGTTGCCACGCAAACACGTCGACGTTCGCCCCCAGGAAAGCAACGAGCGCGCTTTCCTATTTAGGGTCGAGAGTGGCACTAATGGTGAAGGTACCACCAGTGCCGTCCTCCTTGGCGGACACCTTCTTGGTCTCTGGCGGAGCTGCCTTCGTCTTCTTACACTTGCCGGTGGAGCTCGATGGTGTGTCCTCGATGGTAGCGCAGCACTCCGAAGAGGTGCGCTTGCCGGAGTGGGCATCAGAACTCTTGCGGACTTGGTCTTCTTCTTCCCCGGGGAGCTTCAGCGGCAAGTGGCTTCGCGATCCGCTCGGCTGCTGCTTCGATGAGATCTTGTCGGGCGCAGATAAGGGCATCCTTCTTGTCGCCAGGGACAGAGATGACACTTATCGGGCCTGGCATCTTCAGTACGTTGTATGCATAGTGAGAGGTTGCCATGAACTTCGCGAGCGTTGGACGGCCGAGTATCCCATTGTATGGCAATGGAAAATCAGCAACGTCAAAAGTGACCCTCTCAGTCCTGAAGTTTAACTCGCTGCCAAATGTTACCGGCAACGTGATCTTTCCCTTCGGCTTGCTCCTACCTGGGTTGATTCCTTGGAACATGTCGGTCTCTTCGAGCTCGCTGTCAGGGATCTGGAGTTTCTGGAGTACCGCGGAGGAGATCAGGTTCAAGCCAGCCCCGCCGTCAACTAGCATCTTAGTGACCTTGAGGTTGCGGATAGTTGGTGAGACCAACATCGGCAAGCACCCGACCGCAGTTATGCGATCAGGGTGGTCCTCAATATCAAAAATGATAGGCGTGCTGGACCATCTCAGAGGCTTGCGTGACTCGACGGGTGGTTCTGCTGCATTGACTTCCCGCACCCACTGTTTGAGCTGGCGGTGTGAAGTATGCAGAGAAGCACTGACATTAACACACAGGACCTCTGTGGCTTTCTGAAACTCCTGCTCATCGGCCTCATCATCATCCATATCTTCGTCGTCGTCTTCATCTTCATCCTTGTCGCGGACGCGGGGAGGCCTGTCTCCTTGCCGTTGCTTAGCCTTGCCGCGGTGTCCTCCCCGGCCGGGACGCTTCTTGCCGGATCCTCCAGTACCTTCCTGGGCCTTCTCCTTGTCGCATCGCTCGTACTCAGCCTTCTGCTGCTCGACAAGCTGCTCAACCTCCTTGCAACTCTGGAGATCATGGCCCTTGGTGCGGTGGATCTTGCAGTACTGCTTGCCGGAGCCGTCCTGCTTGTCGGCAGCCGCCACAGCTTCGGCTTCCTTGGCGCCACCTCCGTTGCCGGACTGCTCAACGACTAGTACATCTTTGCCTTTCTTCTTTACATTGTTCCGCGCGGTTTTTTTTCTTGCAGGCGGCATCCTCGCCGTCGATCCCCTCTCATCATATTCTCTTGGGAGTTTCCTCCTTCCTCAAAGACGCACACTTGTCGGCCAGGCATATAGCTCATCGACGTCTCTCGATCTTGCACATCGCCATCTCCTCCGCATCCTGCGATTCGCGACGCTCGATGGAACGCTACTGATGACCGCAGGCGGGTGGACATCTGAGATGTTCTTGCTGTACTTGCTGAATCTCTGAATATACTTGCGCAGGGCTCTCCTTCCTTCAGGCGGCGCAGATGAAGGTCGCTCTCTTAGCCATGAGGCTTTTGGCACGCTGTAAAAGCGCCGACAAACTGATAGCACAGATCCGCCCATGAGGATATGGGTTGTCAGGAAAGTGCATGAGCCAGGATCTGACATTGGGCTTGAGCACCAGTGGGAAGTAGTTGGCAAGGATCTTGTCATCGCGCCCCCCGGCAGCTTGCACCGCGATGGTGTAGATGCTGAGGAACTCCGACGGATGCAACCTGCCGTCGTACTTCTCTAGTACGTCTGGCTTGAAATTCTTTGAGCTGGGCCACTGGACTTGCCGCAGCTCACGAGTGAACGCAGGGCAACCTACCGCGTGCGGCAAGTCGCCTGGTTCCCTTGGCGCATGCATGTCGACAGTGGGCCCAGCGCGCTGGTCTGACTGACGCCGCGCTTCTCTTCGGCGCTCGATGCGTGTACGAGCGTCTTCTTGCTGTCGTTCTTGAAGAACTTGGCGCTGGTCGCGATGAGCTCGTGGATCTGATGACGCTGTGGAGTCAGTGTCGAGGTTGACCCGGCGAGTCGGTGATCTTGGCCTTCGGGGTGGAGAGTGCACGGTGGTTGCAACCCCACCGGTCTTGTCGCCATCGGCTCGTGCCTGGCAGTCTTGCCACGGCTTCGATGTACTCGGTTGCCGTGGAGTGTCGCCTTTGGCGAAGCCGATGAGACTCTGAATGGTGGCCCTCCAATCGTCGATCTTGTCCGCCGTTGGAGGGTAATCCAGGAGCAGTTGAGCTCGGGCCAAAGCTTCTTCCGAAGTTTTGGGTGGCGGTGGTGAACGGTGCGAGGAGCGGGATATGCTCGGACTTCTAACTATGTTAGAAGGAGCAGGATCCCGTCCAGGCGACCATGTCTTGCTCGTGCCAGCAGGTTGGCGTGCATGCTGGTCTTGAGCACCCTAAGATCCACCAGCTCGATTTTGGTGCAACAAGCGTATGGTACCGCGAGTACCATGATGTTGTTGGCCCCGCACCTCCTTAGATGGGCGCGGTGCATGTACGGACGCCGAGGTTTGTGCAGCCTTGTCCTTGGACCTGGCAGCAGCGTGAGCTCCCTCGTCGTTGCCCGTTCCTCCGCCGGCGTCTATCCCACCACCCGTTTGCTCCGGTGGCGGTGGGATCGACGTGGACGGAGCAGCCACCTCCGAAGCCTTCTTCTTCGGTGGCATGTCGACGAAGATGATGAAGAAGATGAAGATCTAGCTCGCGTGAATGCCGGATCGGGTTCACACAACCTCGGCGCCCCTACAGGCGCGCCAAAGATGTCGTGAACGAACACCTATGGGACGGAGCCCTTTTGGTCCGGCGGGGGTGGAGATCGCGAAGAGCAGAAGCGGTCGGCGAACGCGAAGCGATTACCCAGCGGAGCTCTCCGGAGAGATAATACTCCTACTGCTGCTTTGTGGTTTTATTGAGCTCTTGCTCGAGAACGTGGATGTTTTCTGATTTCGAATGCTCCGAACCCCCTCTACATTGCGCATGGGCCTCCTTTTATATGCTAAAGGGGTCACCGACAGGTGGCAACGTAATCGAGGGCAAAAATGGAAAAGCAGTTGTGGTTGGTACAACTACGAGCAGTGTATCCTACCTAACCACGGCGGCGGGGCAAGGGCATTAAATGCCCGTCTGTGTCACCAAGCGTGCAAAAAGGACCGTCGGGCGCCACCGCTTGCCACGATGGCAATCTTGTCGTGCCGCTTGCCACCTCGCACCGCTGGCTGCCTGACCTCTCGCCACGCAGCGCTGGAGCGGCCCAGGCGACACGTTGGTGGATGTCTTTGGAAGCGCTGGTGCAGTGGTGGCCTGCCACAGCAAGTGCCTTGCCGCGGTCGTTGTCTTGCCGCGCCCGGGAGCTTGTCGCTCGCCGGGCCTTGCCGGGACGCGTGGCGCGTCGCGGCAAGTTCCTTGAGATGCCTTTGTTGGCCTTCCCGGCAAGCTCCTCTTGCCGGGGTCTTGTCTCCTTGACTTAAACACTTTGTTCTTGAATGGCTCCAAAGGAACCACGGAGGACCTTGGCGGTCACCCGGCAAGCCTTGCCGCGGGGTGCTGCGACTGCCCGTGCACAAGTTCGGGATACTAGGGTACCCCTACTCTAGTACACCGACAACTTGTCTTTCTAGGCATTTTAAATGGACATAACATACGGATGTATGTAGACATATTTTAAAGTGTAGATTCACTCATTTTGCGTCATATGTAGTCACTTGTTGAAATCTCTAGAAAGAAAAGTATTTAGGAACGGAGGGAGTAACACGCATGATAGATTCATAAGGTAATTTGACTTTCTTTCTTGTAAAGTGCTTCATGACTTTCTTTAATGGAAATTGGAATCTAATATTCCCTTCCTTCATATCAGTAATCGCACCAATCGTTCTAAGGAAAGGTCTACCAAGAATAATAGGGCAAGAAAGATTGCAATCTATATCAAGAACGATAAAATCCACGGGCACCAAATTTCTATTTGCAACAATAAGAACATCATTGATCCTTCCCATTGGCTTTTTAATAGTGGAATCCGCAAGGTGCAAATTTAAAGAGCAATCATCAAGATCATGGAAACCTAGAATATCACATAAAGTTTTCGGAATCGTGGAAATACTAGCACCCAAATCACACAAAGCAAAACACTCATAATCTTTAATTCTAATCTTTATAGTAGGTTCCCACTCATCATTAAGTTTTCTAGGTATAGAAACTTCCAAATTAAGTTTTTCATCATAAGATTGCATCAAGGCATCAACAATATGTTTGGTAAAAGCTTTGTTTTGACTATAAGCATGAGGAGAACTAACAACGGATTGTAACAAGGAAATACAACTTTTTAAAGAACAATTATCATAATCAAATTCCTTGAAATCCGAGATAGTAGGTTCAATATTATTAGAAGTTGAGGATTCACCAATCTCACTTTTACCAATTTTAGCATCAAGATCTAAAGACTCCGAATTCTTGGGATGCCTTCTAGGCAAAGTTGATTCATCATTAGTCACATATCATCCAAATTCATATTGCAAAACATAGATCTAATAGGAGACACATCAATAACTTTAAGATCCTCATCATTATTTTCATGGAAACTAGAAGAACACGCTTTTATAAAGCTATCTTTCTTAGCACGCAATCTAGCAGTTCTTTCCTTACACTCATCAATGGAAATTCTCATTACTTTGAGAGACTCATTGATATCATGCTTAGGAGGAGAACATCTAAGTTTAAGAGAATCAACATCAAGCGAAAGTCTATCAACGTTCCTAGCCAAATCATCAAATTTGAGCAATTTTTCTTCAAGCAAAGCACTAAAATTCTTTTGAGAAATCATAAATTCTTTCACACTATTCTCAAAATCAGAGGGCATCTTATTAAAATTACCATAAGCATTATTGTAGGAATTTCCATAACTATTAGATGGATTACTAGGGAACGGTCTAGCATTAAAGTTTCCTCTATAAGCATTGTTTCCGAAACTATTCCTACCAACAAAATTCACATCCATAGATTCATTATTATTCTCAATCAAACAAGACAAAGGAATATCATTGGGATCAAGAGGAGTATTTTTAGTAGCAAACATTTTCATAAGTTCATCCATCTTTCCACTCAAAACATTGATTTCTTCTATAGCATGCACTTTTTTACTAGAAGATCTTTCGGTGTGCCATTGAGAATAATTAGCCATAATATTACCAAGAAGTTTTGTAGCATCTTCTAATGTGATTTCCATAAATGTGCCTCCTGCGGCCGAATCTAAGAGATTTCTAGAAGCAAAGTTCAAACCGGCATAAAATTTTTTGTATGATCATCCATAAATTCAAACCACGAGTAGGGCAATTGCGAAGCGTCAATTTCATTCTTTCACAAGATTGGGCAACATGCTCATGATCAAGTTGTTTAAGATTCATAATATCATTTCTAAGAGTGATAATCTTAGCGGGAGGAAAATACTTAGAGATAAAAGCATCTTTGCACTTGTTCCAAGAATCAATACTATTTTTAGGCAAAGACGAAAACCAAACTTTAGCACGATCTCTAAGTGAAAACGGAAATAACTTCAATTTGACAATATTGTTGTCCGTATCTTTCTTCTTTTGCATATCGCACAAATCAACAAAGTTGTTTAGATGAGTAGCGGCATCTTCACTAGGAAGGCCGGCGAATTGATCTTTCATAACAAGATTCAGCAAAGCAGTACGATTTCACAAGACTCAACATCATTAAGAGGAGCAATCGGAGTACCAAGGAAATCATTATTATTGGTATTCGAGAAATCACACAATTTGGTATTATCTTGCGCCATGGCAACAAGTAATCCAACACACAAGCAAACAAAAAGAGGCAAGCGAAAAAGAGAGGAGGAGATTGGGAAAGAGAGGGCAAATAAAATGGCAAGGGTGAAGTGGGGGAGAGGAAAACGAGTGGCAAATGGCAAATAATGTAAATGCAAGGGAGATGGGTTTGTGATGGGTACTTGGTATGTCTTGACTTGAGCGAAGACCTCCCCAGCAACGGCGCTAGAAATCCTTCTTGCTACGTCTTGAGATTGCGTTGGTTTTCCTCGAAAAGGAGAGGGTGATGCAGCGATAGTAGCGTAAGTACTTTCCTTAGTTTCTGAGAACCAAGGTATCAATCCAGTAGGAGGCTCCTCAAAAGTCCCATGCACCTACACAAACAAACTGAGAACTCGCAACCAACACAATAAAGGGGTTGTCAATCCCTTCACGGCCACTTGCGAAAGTCAGATCTAAAAAAGATAGTAAGATAAGATAAATATATTTTTGGTATTTTATAAGATAGATGCAAAAAGTAAAGATGCACATAAAAGTAGATTGAAAGCAAATATGATAAGAGATAGACCCTGGGGCCATAGGTTTCACTAGAGGCTTCTCTCAAGATAGCATAAGTATTACGGTGGATGAACAAATTACTGTCGAGCAATTGATAGAAAAGCGCATAGTTATGAGATTATCTAGGCATGATCATGTATATAGGCATCACGTCCATAACAAGTAGACCAACTCCTGCCTGCATCTACTACTATTACTCCACACATCGACCGACTCCTGCCTGCATCTAGAGTATTAAGTTCATAAGAACAGAGTAACACATTAAGGAAGATGACATGATGTAGAGGGATAAACTCAAGCAATATGATGTAAACCCCATCTTGTTATCCTCGATGGCAACAATACAATACGTGCCTTGCAACCCTTTACGTCATTGGGTAAGGACACATAAGATTGAACCCAAAGCTAAGCACTTCTCCCATGGAAAGAAAGATCAATCTAGTAGGCCAAACCAAACTGATAATTGAAGAGACTTGCAAAGATAACTCAATCATACATAAAAGAATTCAGAGAAGATTCAAATATTATTCATAGATAAACTTGATCATAAACCCACAATTCATCGGATCTCGACAAACACACATAAAAAGAGTTTACATCGAATAGATCTCCACAAGAGAGGGGAGAACATTATAGTGAGATCCAAAAGAGAAGAAGCCATCTAGCTAATAACTATGGACCCGTGGGTCTGTGGTAAACTACTCACAACTCATCGGAGGGCAAGGATGTTGATGTAGAGGCCCTCCATGGTCGATTCCCCTCCTGCGAGTGCCGACGAAGGCTCAAGATGAGATCTCACAGATCTGAAGGTTCTGGCGGTGGAAATTGTGTTTTGTGGTGCTCTGGATGTTTTAGAGTGCGTAGGTATATATAGGAGGAAGAAATGCGTTGGTGGCGCGAGGCCCACGAGACAGGTAGCGCCCTAAAGCGGGGGCGGCCTCCTATCTCGTGGCTGCCTCGGCTGCTTCTTGACTTGCACTCCAAGTCCTCTGGATCACGTTCGTTCCAAAAATCACGCTCCCGAAGGTTTCATTCCGTTTGGACTCTGGTTAATATTCCTTTTCTTCGAAATACTGAAATAGGCAAAAAATAGCAATATGGGCTAGGCCTCCGGTTAGTAGGTTAGTCCCAAAAATGATATAAATGTGTAAAATAAAGCCCATAAACATCCAAAAGGGGTAATTTAATAGCATGGAACAATCAAAAATTATAGATACATTGGAGACGTATCAATCAATCAGAGAGGGAGATGTATCAGACAACAACATCCATGGAAGCGCACGGGGGTGGCATGCACTCACCTCCTTGAGTGACCGGCGGCCAAGCAAGTAGTTGGACTATCGACTTGGACGTCCTCGACCCCGCGGCTCCCCCTGCATGCTCCCTTATTTGCTGCTGAAGCCGAAACCATGGCGTTGGAGCATGGCGCATCCAAGATGTCGACATTGAATGGCTTGAGGTGACGGTGATGAACTTCCTGTACGCGTGGCATCGTTGCCCCATTGGGAAGGAGGCAGAATGGTGGTGGGGAAGCATCACCGGCTGCCAGAGGGCGACGCATGAGATATGCCAGCAGGATGAAGGAGGAGTGCGGGGATAGCATGGATCTGCATGATGGAGGTAGGTAGCTGACACAGGGGAAGGAGGAGGGTGGCGCGTGGTGGAGGCAGGCGCCCGGCACCGGGGAAGGAGGAGGGCAGCGCATGATGGTGGGAGGCGTCCGACACCAGGGAAGGAGGAGCGACGCGTAGTGGAGGGAGGCGGCCGACGCTGGGGAAGGAGGAGGGCGGCGCGTGGTGGAGGGCGGCGGCCAGTACCAGGGAAGGAGGAGGGCGGCGCGTGGTGGAGAGAGGTCATTGACGTGGGGGAAGGAAGTGGCGGTGGTGGTTACAGTGAGAGGGGTGTGGGTTAGTGGGTCGTGTGGGGTGGGGTTGTTTTTCACTTTATCTTTTTCAACCACACCGGTGTAGGCTTTTTGGCTGGACTTGAGAAATTGTGTGATGCGCGCCTATATAGGGACGAGGGGCAACAGAATATTATTCTGTTACTCCAACGATCTGGCCCTCTCTCATTGATCTGGCCCCGTATTTCCCTCTGTCCATCGTCTTCTCCTCGCATCGATTGTCTCTGTGCCCTATTGTGATTCCCCCCTGTCGGTGTCAAAACCGGCGGATCTCGGGTAGGGGGTCCCGAACTGTGCGTCTAGGCGGATGGTAACAGGAGACAAGGGACACGATGTTTTTACCCAGGTTCGGGCCCTCTCGGTGGAGGTAAAACCCTACTCCTGCTTGATTAATATTGATGATATGGGTAGTACAAGAGTAGATCTACCACGAGATTAGAGAGGCTAAACCCTAGAATCTAGCCTATGGTATGATTGTTGTTCGTCCTACGGACTAAAACCCTCTGGTTTATATAGACACCGGAGAGGGCTAGGGTTACACAGAGTCGGTTACAATGGTAGGAGATCTTCATATACGTATCGCCAAGCTTGCCTTCCACGCCAAGGAAAGTCCCATCCGGACACGGGACAGAGTCTTCAATCTTGTATCTTCATAGTCTTGGAGCCCGGCCAAGGATGATAGTTCAGCTAACCGGACACCCCCTAGTCCGGGACTCCCTCAGTAGCCCTCGCACCAGGCTTCAATGATGATGAATCCGGCGTGTTGGTTTTCTTCGGCATTGCGAGGCGGGTTCTTCTCCAAATCCTGTGTTAAATAGTGTCCGGCTTCTTGTAAATATCGCGCTCCTCGGCTTCCGCGCCCAATAATGGCCATCTTCCACGTGTTGAAAGAATGTGAAAAGCCAGGGTATTTTTTTCATTTACCCCCTAGCTGCGCAAATGAGCCGCCTATAAAAGGGACGGGGATCTAGATCCGAATCACACCATCCTCCCTCCGCAAGCATTCATCAGGGCGCCTCTGACAAAAATCCATTCCATCATGGACAATCGACGCGACTCCTCCTCTCGCGCTCCCAGTCCTCAACCTGGAGATTGGGAGAGATGCTCGGTCCTGCACAGCGAGCTAGTGGCGCTCCAAACCAAGGGATTTCTTCCCCCAGCCTTCATGGTTCCAGTTCGAGCCGGACTCGCCACCTACAAGGGTGAAAAACAGGTGGAGAGCGTTCCCAGCCCCTCCAAAGGAGAGAGGGTATGCTTCGTTTCTTATCTGATAAGAGGACTCGGATTTCCAATACATCTGTTTCTCCGGGGGGCTCCTGGAGTTCTACGGCATCCAGCTGCACCACCTTACGCCTGCCTCCATTCTACACATCGCGGGCTTCGTGGCCCTTTGCAAGCTGTTCTTGGGCGTCGAGGCTCATCTTGCGCTGTGGAAGAGATTATTCTTCCTCGTACCCCGTTCTCATGAGGGGTCAATATATCAAGTGGGCGGAGCCGAACTATGGCGCATCGCCGGGACTGGATATCCATCCGGAACCCCGAACAAGGCATCCTAAGACTGGCCTTCGGAATGGTTTTATATAGAAGACGCCCCGCTACCAGATCCATTTCGGATCGGCCTCCCGGAGTTTAGTAATGCTCCTCTGAAGAAACGCCTAAGTTGGCGTCCGCGGATCCCTCAACGGGAGAATGACAGGGACGTCCTGTACCTAATGGGCGGAATAAGATTATTGGCTCATTCCGGATTGACCATGATTGCGGTCATGGCCACATGCATTATGCGGGGGGTGCAACCGCTCCAATATAGGGGCCACCCCATGTGGGATTTCAACGGGGAGGATGACGCCACCCGTCATGGCCGTAAGGGGCCGGTGTCGGTGTCAAAACCGGTGGATCTCGGGTAGGGGGTCCCGAACTGTGCGTCTAGGCGGATGGTAACAGGAGACAAATGACACGATGTTTTTACCCAGGTTTGGGCCCTCTCGATGGAGGTAAAACCCTACTCCTGCTTGATTGATATTGATGATATGGGTAGTACAAGAGTGGATCTACCACGAGATCAAGGAGGCTAAACCCTAGAAGCTAGCCTATGGTATGATTGTTGTAATGGTTGTTCATCCTACGGACTAAAACCCTCCGGTTTATATAGACACCGGAGAGGGCTAGGGTTACACAGAGTCGGTTACAATGGTAGGAGATCTACATATCCGTATCGCCAAGCTTGCCTTCCACGCCAAGGAAAGTCCCATCCGGACACGGGACGAAGTCTTCAATCTTGTGTCTTCATAGTCTTGGAGTCGGGCTGACGATGATAGTCTGGCTGTCCGGACACCCCCTAGTCCAGGACTCCGTCAATAGCCCCTGAACCAGGCTTCAATGATGATGAGTCCGGCGCGCATATTGTTCGGCATTGCAAGGCGGGTTCCTCCTCCGAATAATTCATAGAAGATTGTGAACACCAGGATAGTGTCCGGCTCTTCAAAATAAAGTCCACATTCCACCGTAGAGAGAATAATATGTACACAAGTTCAATCTGCTGACGTATTTTGTGGCATGACGTCACACCACTACCAAGCCTTTACTTGAATCGTTTTTTACTATACCACCTCAGCGCGTTTAGTGAAGTGGTTTCCTTGGCACGTCTTGTCGAAGCAGAGATCATGTTCCCCTTATTCCGGGATTCTCATCAATACGGACGTGGGTAACCCAACCGCGCCATTGATGGTGGTGGTTGGGAGATAAGCGAGTTTTACCAGGCTGGTGGGGACGCATAGTCTTTGTCCGCCCATATATAAGGGGATAAGGATCCACCTTTTCACCTACGCCTTCTTCCTCCTTTGCTTATCCATCTCCGCATACTCAAGCTCCAGTGCCCAAGTCCGTGCATCTTGTCTCGACCTTCTCCGACCACGTCCGGAGCGGGAGGCAAATGGTTGGCCTCCTCCGTTACGGAGGGGCACGTCGAAAGACTGCGCAGCGCCGGATATCTGTCCCAAATGACATCAGCGCCGGCTGCCCGACAAGGCAGATCATCCCACCCCAGGCCCCATGAGAGGTCGTGTTCCTTCCCCACTTCCTCCATGGACTGGGCTTTCCACTTCACACCTTTGTTAGGGGCTCATGTTCTACTCGGCCTAGATTTGACGATCTGGCGCCAACTTCATCCTCAACATCTCGGCGTTTATCGTGGTAATGCGAAACCTTCCTCTGCATCCATCCCCACTTCAGCTTGTGGCTCAAGACCTTCAATGTCAAGCGAAGGTAGTGAAGGGCACTCACGCGAGTCTTGGGCGCCATGTTGGGCAAGATGCCCAACGTCATCTGGTTCGAAGGGGCCTTTGTGGAGTCCGTCAAGGGGTGGCAATCGGGGTGGTTCTACATCACCGAGCCTCGCGACCCTAAGTGGGCGGCGGCCCCGAAGTTCAGATCTGGCATCCTTCGCAGCTCACCTCCACGGAAAGAAGGGCTTGCTATGGGGTAGTTCGGAGGAGCCGCGGACTCCAAGCACTGTATCCGTGTGGTGAACAAGAAGCTCGAGGCTCGTCAATGTGGTCCAAGTCATGCTCATCAGCCGGATTCTCCCCGCCAACAACGGGCATTTAAATTGTGGGAGTTCAATCCGGCCTGCACGAGCATTGGCGGGCACTTGACCTGACGTCACGAAGGTGCACGGAGGTGCTGTTCAAGGGTGCCGAAGCTCCCGCATCCGCCACTAAAGATCGCGGATTTCGCTCGCAGCGTCCAGCTGACGAGGTAAGTGATTCTACCCCTTTACGGGACACTTGTTTTTAATAGTTTGACCCTATGCGGGTTTCAATATCCCTTTTCCTTTGACAGGAATGGATGAAGAAGGCCGAGCAGATCATCTGCCCGGCTCCCATGCCAGAAAACCAGTAGACGCCCGTCTAGCGGGGCTGCTGGTTCCGGCACCGCATGTGGTGCCGGAGAAGAAGGCCAAGAAGGAGGCCACGGGTACCCGAAAGAGTTCCCGTTTTCACGTGTTCGACGACTCCGGGGCGGACTCCTCCCCCGAAGGCGAGGAGGAGGAAGAAGACTCTCTCCCAGAGGAAGGAGAGAGGAAGAGGAAGGCTTCCCTGACAGGGGAGGCCGAAGGGTCCAAGAGGGGAAGGCTATTCCCCTGGACAGCTCCGCCAATGCCAACATTGGCGATGAAGAGTGGCCCTCAAGGGCCAGGCCTCCGGCAAGATCGTAAGTATCCGGATTCCTGAATGATTTGTAATTTCTTTTGTGTCACATAGTGTCCTTCTAATGTCGCTTGCTTGCTGCAGTCCGGCGATGATGATCTCCCGCTTCATCGGCGGGTCGTTAGCTCCGTCGGATGTGGATTCCATCCCGATGCCTCCACCCCTCGCGACGCCGAGGATACGAGTGGGATCGGAAGGATCCATCGGGAGGAGGCTCGGAGGCACCGCAAGGCAGCCTCCGGACTTTGCGCCGGACTCCACGCCGGAACCCGAGTGGTTCCGAGTCCGGCAATGCCCCTTCGCAAGAAGGGCAAGACCGTGGCCGGCGTCCCCATCCAACGGGCGCGGACAACTTGTTGGGCGCTCAAAGGCGCTTCCATCGAGGAAGAACACCGCACTATTATGAGTGCGGTGATTGAAAGGTTCACTCACCAAGAGTGGGCTGACCGAAACTCGATAGCCTTCTAACGAGGCTTTGAGGTAAGAAGTTAAAAATATGCAATGTAATACCGCATAAAAGTAGCCCCGATGCTCGGTTTGGTGTTGGAAAGAAAAGCGGATGAGGATCTAAAAGATATCTGTGAGGTTTCTAAAATTATGTCAATATGGGTTTGCAGGCTGCGCTGCTGACCTCTGCCACACTGACTGCGGAGGTCGGTGCTTTGAAGCAGGACCTCGAGCGGTCCGAGCAAGAGCTCGGTCGTGCCAAGAAGCAGCTCTAGGACAAAGAAGGTGAGTAACACCACTTTAAATAATTACCTTACAGAAAAGGATTTAGGTTGCAATAAAAAAAACAAGGATAATGTGGGTACTGTAGGGGCCACGAACGAGGTGGAAACCCTGAATGAGGCTGTGTCCGCGACGAGCGTAATGTCTGACATGAGCAGGTAGAGCGAGAGAAGCGGAGGCGGGTGGCGGAGGTGCGGCAAGAGCTCCAGGCTCTCATGGAAAAGCATGAGAGTTTGGAGCGCGACTCAAAGACTCGAGATTCCGAGCTTGCCTCGGCTCTCGAAAGTGCCAAAGCCGCCAAGGTCGAGGCCCATAAGGCCCTTCAGGAGGTTGAGGATATAAAGAAAATAGCCGCGGGTAAGGCATTTTTCATGCAAAGCAAGCATGTTAATGTAAACTTCCTGATACTTACCCGAATTCAGAGCTCTCCAGGAACTCTCCGATGCCGCCGCATTCTACCGAGCCGAGGAGGGGAGCTCAACGGAGAAGATCTTCTAGTCTCAGTACGCTGAGGCCGGCCATCCGGTGCCCCCTAGCGACCAGCTGAAGCAGCTGGTCGAGCTCCTCAAGGTAGCCGAGCAGGCCATGAAGGGCCTTATAGTCCGGTGTGGGCTGGAGAGGCCATGCACAGGAGCTACTTGACCTCGTGTGGCGGTGGTGGATCGTGCCCACAGGTGGAGGTCATCAAGCGCTCCGCTTGTATTGAAGGTGCTCGTCGGGCCCTTGCCCTCGCAAAAGGTGCACTGGGGCAGGCTGGATCGGAGAGGCTTATCAGCGACGCGCCGCCAGGTAAAAAGAGTATCGTCGCCGAGATGTACTATAAGACTGTCTGAAGGGTGCCCGCAAGATTGCGGATGAGTGCCCAGAGATGTAATTATTGAGTAAACTTCGCAATGTGTCATCTGTCTTGCTGAAAACTTTGTTCATATCGCTAAGCAACGCTTATTGATTTAAAATATTACCTTACGTGCGTCCGTTTATAAAATCGAGAGATGGCGGTCGTCGGCTTGACCCCATGCCACGACTGCTTGGGGTGTCCGGATAAACTTGAGCACTCTTCTTCCCATTTTGGGTCCATCTAGGCGCTCAACACAACGAACAAGGCAGCGGGACTTATAATGCTTGAACACTCTCCTTAGCCATAGAATTCTATAATTTTAAATTTGTGAAGCCCCTAGTATTCGGAAGACCGAGTTGGGCGCTATCCACGCCTTGGCCGGACATTATCTGGTTCTTCGCTCGAAGCGGCATAAATCTTTAGGGACTCGAAAAGATCTCTCGAACAGCGACCAGTCTCTCACCTTATCATGCCAGTCAGTTTTAGCTTTCTCCACTGAGGCGCTCGCCCAGCTCAACCGGGGCGCAATTGCAATCGTTCTCCCAGTGCTACCTTAGCCGAGAATGGGCGTAAGGTACCAAAACATGGGGCCGGCAAACCAACTATTGACCCAAGACATGATTGAGCCGATTCATATAATGCTATAAGTTCGGGTGCCGCACTTGTGAAAGTGTTAGGACTTATCACACTATAATCTGAGAACATAAGCCCACAGGTGTATTGGCCGTACCAAAATATCTGGTGCAAGATGTCATTAATGAACATATATATAAAGTAATGCAATTATAGGCAAAAAGTGCTGCATTCTTTATTCAAGGAATTCTGCTATGAGTGCGGAATGATACCAATAGTGCGGTAAGCAAGGGATTGGACTAATTAAACATGTCCCCCTCTAGGGGTGGGCTGCGGACTGGTGTATATAATCAAATTTAATGCTCTTAATGGAGACCACACAGTGTGTAAATGCATGGCGGACGGGGCCTCAGTGAGCGGAGTCTGTGTATAAAAAGAAGGAAAATAAAAATAAAAAAGCGACACACTTGGGAGCCCTGGTGTGGTCGAACCGCACTCTGGAGTCTGTTGTGATCGTGCCTCCCCTATGCCCATGGTATCTCCAGGCGTAATGATGTCGCGGAGGCTGGTCTTACAATCATGCGAGGGCTGGGGTTGGGTCCGCATTGCTATGCGTGTTGGGCGTGCAGGTGGTCTGATTGATGTTGCTCCGGCGCGTCTGGCGGTGTCCGGTCGTTTAACGGCGGACTCGAAATGCCTTAGAAGGCTGCTCTGTGCCGCGCGAGCGCTTGTATGTTCCTCCGTTCGGAGGGCGTTCCATATTTCCGTTGACCGTGATGACTCCACGAGGTGTGGCATCTTGAGCTTGAGGTATCGTAATGCGGCACGCGTTGAACTTTACAAAGCGGTTCGTCCGAAAGCAGGCGTGATAGCCGCTGCGGAGCGGGACTATGTCGAAGATTAACTCCTCGCTCCGGAAATTATCCGGGATCCGAAGACCACTTCGGTGTGGTGAGCACATGCAATTGGCCTCAACACCTGGTATGGCGCCTTTGAAGGTCGTCTTTGTAGGTTTAATCCTTGAGGGTCTATGCCCATCTTGCGCCTGTATCTGATAAAGCGAGGTTCAGAGCTCTGCCGCCGTCCATCGGGACTCTTGTGAGTGAAATCCATCGGCGATTGGGTCTAAAACCAATGCGGCGAATCCGCCATGGCGGATCTGGTCGGATGGTCTCTTGATCGAAAGTGATCGGGCGAAGGACCATGGATTGAACTTCAGGCGGCGGCTCCATCGCATATACGTCCCTTAGTGCACACTTCCGCTCCCTCTTGGTGTATGGGTTGCATATATCATGTTTACCGTCCGCAATTGTGGGGGGAAACCCTTCTGTCCTCTACTGTTCGGCGGCCGAGTCGCTTCCTCATCGTTGTTGTGCAGCCCCTTGTCGTTGTTTTCGGCAATTAACATGCCTGCCTGCTTAAATACCCAACAGTCTCTGTTGGTGTGGTTAACTGGCTTTTGAATGCCATGTATCGGCATGGCGGTCGAGTATTCGGTCCAAATTGGGCGGACCGGAGTGGTTCTTTTGAATGGCTTCTTCCGCGACGGGTTTAGAGCCTCGGAATCCGGCGTTGGTATCGTATCCTCATTGTTGTATGCCGTTAACGGCGTTTGTTTTGCTTCGGCGGCCTGCCGTTGTGGTCCTTAGTATCCGGACTGCCAGCATTTTCTTGAGGTTGTTGCTGCGAGCTAGTCAGCTATCCTCTCCCGCCTGAAGCGGGTCATTAATGATGTGAGGGCTGCCGTGGATTTGGCTTTTCTGTCCTAGGTGCGGGCTAGCCACTCGTCGCGGATGTTATGTTTGAAGGTTGCGAGGGCCTCTGCATCCGGACAGCCGGCGATTTGATTTTTCTTTGTTAAGAACCGTGTCGAATTGCTGGCGATTAAATGCAGCTGCTGGATTATGTGGCTTAGGTCATCGGCGTCTGGTGGTCGCACATATGTGTCCTAGAAGTTGTCGAGGAATGCGGCTTCTAGGTCCTCCCAACACCCAATTGACTCTGCGGGCAAGCTGTTAAGCCAATGCCGAGCTGGTCCTTTAAGCTTGAGTGGGAGATATTTGATGGCGTGGAGATCGTCTCCGCGGGCCATATGGATATGAAGGACATAATCTTCGATCCAAACCGCGCGGTCTGTTGTGCCATCGTAGGATTCAATGTTGACAGGTTTAAACCCTTCAAGGATTTGATGATCCATTACTTCATCTGTGAAGCATAGTGGGTGTGCGGTGCCTCTGTATTAAGCAATGTCACGTCGTAGCTCAAGAGGCGTTATGCGCTATGTTAAGCCCGGCGGAGTTCTTTATATCTGGCGCGACGATATTAAATGCGTGGGTCGTGGAGCGCCCACGTGATCCATAAATAGATCTGGATTGCCTTGCTTTGTCCTCCAATATATCCCGCAAGTCCGGCGCATTCCCTCGTGGCTTCGTACTTTTTGAGCGATGCCGGGGTATGGTCTTGGTGGTGGGCCTAGGTGCCTCTCTGTCCCGACCACGGGGTGGTCGGTCTGCCGTATTATGCGCTGGTGATGAAGGTATATATGCTTCCTCCTCTAGTCGGGGGAGCAACTTGCGTTTTAGGTAGCTCTTGGAGGGGCGTTTGAGTTCATACTCTTCGGCCGCGAGGACCTCGGTCCATCTGTCGGCCAGCAGGTCTTGATCATCTTGAAGCTGCTGCTGCTTTTTCTTTAGGCTATTCTTTGTGGCCATTAGCTTTGTGTTTGAAACGCTCTTGTTCGACGGGATCCTCGAGCACGACAATTAAATGCGTCGTCGAGGCTTGCCTCGTCTCCGGAGGAGGTATGTAATTGTCATCCTCGACCTCTTAAATGCGCGCTCTCGTGAGGGCTTGCTACGCATCCTCTGTGCTGAATCTTGCGGAGGATTGTCTTCGGCACTTTACGGGGTGTTATTATCTCTGTGCGAATATCCATTCTTGCTTTGGCGGGATTTAAGCGGCACCGCCGACGTCGGCGCTTGGGTTGTTTCTTTAAGGAATCTGCCTCCGCTGCTTCTTCGCCGTCCCCATCTTTTGGGGTGTCCACCATGTATATGTCATATGGCGAGTGGTCTTCGGTGCCTGTGGCGCTGGTTCTTGATCGTTCGGCATCGTCGTCCATCTGTCGATGTCTTGAGTCGTAGTCTAGCATGTCGGTTAGATCGTCGGCGGTGGCTATAAAGTGGGTGGTGGGTGGGCTTTGAATTTCTTCGTCGTCGCATCCCAACCATCACAGCCATAGTCCAGCTAGGGCTCTCCGGATAGCGAGAGATGCTTTAGCGAATTTAGGATGTTGCCAAAGGGTGAGTCTTGAAAGATGTCGCAGCGGTGAACTCCATGATCGGCCCAATCAGATTCGATTAGCGGGCGCAGGAGGTTGAGTCGGCGGAGTCCGGCACCTCGAGTCCACGAGCTTTATAAGGGATAAGGTTGGTGTTCGGCTCCATCGCCATGGAAGTCGCAGCTCCCGAGGCGGTGTCCAGCCACCCGTCCTTGATCTGCGCAATCGGCTCCGGACTATGGGTCAGAGCGGATTCGTGTGCGGCCTCAAGTCTTGTCCGTGGCGAGTTAGATCATGCCCATCGTGACGGTCACGGCACGCACGGCTGCGGCTTGGATCCATCGAAGATCAAGTCTCCGCGGATATCCGCCGTGAAGTTTAGGCTTCCAAATCTGACCTGATGGCCAGGGGCGTAGCTCTCGATCTGTTCGGATGGCCAAGTGAATTGGCCCGCCGTCGCGAAACGCCGAATCTGAAGATCTGTCCGGGAGAAAAGTCTCACAGGGCGGCGTTGTTGTTGATTGAAGAAGCCATCAAGCCTATCGGTGGCGACACGAGGAACTCTCAATGAAAGCACCAATGTCGATGTCAAAACCGCGGATCTCGGGTAGGGGTCCCGAACTGTCGTCTAGGCGGATGGTAACGAGGAGACAAGGGACACGATGTTTTTACCCAGGTTCGGGCCCTCTCGATGGAGGTAAACACTACTCTGCTTGATTGATATTGATGATATGGGTAGTACAAGAGTGGATCTACCACGAGATCAAGGAGGCTAAACCCTAGAGGCTAGCCTATGGTGTTAGATCCTCTCGGACTAAAACCCGGTTTATATAGACCTTTGGAGAGGCTAGGGTTACATAGAGTCGGTTACAATGGTAGGAGATCTACATATCCGTATCGCCAAGCTTGCCTTCCACGCCAAGGAAAGTCCCATCCGGACACGGGACGAAGTCTTCAATCTTGTGTCTTCATAGTCTTGGAGTTCGGCTGACGATGATAGTCCGGCTGTCCGGACACCCCCTAGTCCAGAACTCCCTCAGCCGGGATCGATCGCTGATCTGGTAAAGATCTTGTCCGGCCTATACAAAGGGGAAAAGAAGGATTTTCTCCGTGTTAGTCCATTGAACGGATTTTCTATGAACAACCCTTGAAGCTGGGTAAGTGGACATTTCTTTTTGCTTATCCGATCCCCATTCCCATGGTTAAGTATCTTACTTTGTGATTTCGACGCAGGAACTGCGCCAAGCTGTAGAGGATATACACAGCCTGCCTGCACAACCCGAGGATCCGGAACGGTCCCTCGATCCGGCCTCCGAAGAGGATCCGGATATAAAGGTGGAGCTGATCGATGGGGTGTTCCACCACTTAGCATCGACAATGCTTTGGTCGCCATTACGGCCGACTACCTCGGAATTTTTCCGGCTTCCCTGGTAACTGTGACCGAAGTCCTGATACCATGGCCCATCCGTGCTTATTTCTGATCACCGCATACCAATGGTGTTCCGCAGGAGGTGCCTTTGAGGCGAAAAGCCGAGCCCGCGGCGGCTGGCCAACAAGGGGCAGCCCGGCCCAGCAGGCGGAAAAGAAGTGCGGTGTGGATCGAGACGTCGCCGCAACGGTATGGCACGCCTCCGCGTTTCAAGGAAAGATTCCTGGAAGGCATAATGCGCTTCGTGATTTTTCGGGAGAAAGAATGCTCGCGGATGTGTCGGAGAGGTTATAATAAAGCCTCTGCCAGCCGGGCTCAACGCCCGGTCGGGAGGGGAGGCGAACACAAAGCGCGTCGGATGCTCCTCCAGCGGAGGATGCCGACAGTTGTCCGCCACCAGATCTGAGTCGAGTGCCATGAATCACTGGCGCCACCGGACAATCCTTTGTGGCGCATGTTTCTCCCAAGAGGCATTAAATGCCTTTAATTAGGAGATCGCACCTCGTGCCGCTCAAGATGGTCTAGCGAGCCACGGAGCGGTATGTGAAAGACATACGGGTAAGGAATTTTGTGATTATATATGCGGTAGCCCCGAGACTTAAAATAGTTAGAATAACTGATTTAAGGGTCATTTGTTATCTGAGGATCTTCTGAAAAGAATACCCACCTGTCCCAGGGAGCTTCAAGAGTGCAAGGCCCAACTTGAGGCGCACTAGCCGCCACAGGGGAGCCACGAGACCCCTCCGGTAATATATACTTGAAAGATAAGTAGTTTGTGAAGTGCGGCGTGTGTATAAGTCTGACAATAATATTGCAGATGGCGCCGGAATAGATCCAGACAGGCAACAGCTACTACGCCAGCTAAAGGCCGGCGAGAAGGTGCTTACAAGGGTGCGACAAGAGAAAAATAACCTCCAAGATGCCAACACCCAGTTGGGCGAGGAACTAAAAGATGTTCGGGCCCAGCTGTCTAACTCCGTGAAGGAGAATCAGCGGCTTCATCATGACATTTATAGTAAGTGCTTGAGCAAACTTTTGAAAAGAAGAGTTCGGCGAGGAAGTCGATTAACAGAAATATGTCTGTAGGTAAGCTCACGTGTCGTCTGCGGAGAAATGCCAGGTTCAACGGGTGACCTACTTCCCAAGCTGCTGCAACTGCACGAACGAGTTCGGCAGGTGATGAGCGGCGTCGCCCAGGCCTTGTGGCCGTCCATCTCCCTACCCGAAGGTCTTGGAGAGCTTGCAGAGAAGCTTCAGGGAGCAAGGTGGCGCTTCCAGCTATGGAAGATATCGGACTGCCGTCAAGGCGCCAGGAGGCTGGGCCATGGTGAAGACGCGGTACGAAGGCTGACCCAAACCACATGGCGAGGTCGGACACTGTGGGGCCCGATGGGAAGGAGATCCTGTGAGCTTAGTGTACGGCCAAGTAGAGTTGGCATAAAGTATTCAGCGGGATTGTAAACTAGACAGCTGTTAGATGGTATTGAAGAGGAATACAATCAGTCAATTTGACTATGTAATTTAAAATGACATGTAAAATGCCTTCTAGCGGATTGTAGATTGTTTGTCGTAGCGGACCTTTTAAGCAAACCTCTGGACCCGATACCGCAGTGTGTCCGAATACCCTCGCGGTTATATAAAAACCGGGGCATGTGTGGAGACCGAGCGTAGGGGTCATTAGTGCTTTATCGGACAAGTGCCCAACTAGTTATGTTATATTACATGGTTAGTAAGAAACATCTTCGGGGAGAATAGTTCCGTTAGGGTTCCTTTCCACAGGAGGCATGCCCTAAAGTGCATGTCGAGACTGCAAAAAGCAGGAAAGCATCTGGGGGCAGATAAATAAATAGGTAAGAAATCATCTTTTGATTCACCGACCCAATATTCCCTTAAACGCTAGCTTTCGGCTTCACCGATCGAGGTACACATCTGGTGACCAGCGATAACAATCGCAGAGGTGCTCCTTTACCTCCTAGCGAACAATCGGGAGCGTGGGGTAAGCACGAGCCGCGAGCAACCTAGCTTGGCCAAAACTTAAGTCATATCGATGCATATAACGGTGAATAAAAGGTACACGCGGAAGTGTGGCACATGTGTTGGGCATAAAGCCCGTATAAATAAGCTTCTGTTAAAGAAGCCCCCAGGTATAATGGGTGCGAGTAGCACGTCAAGTGTGTGCGAACGATGCGCAGGCGAGCCTCCAAAGGCTTTGAGAAAAGGTAGGGAGAAGGAGAGAAATAAAAGACAGCTAAAGTATAAAATGTAGGCGGAGGAAGGAGGCGAACTCGAGTCCGCGCTAAGCGTAGAATCTTGAGAGCGGGCTGCGTTCCATGGGTTCGGCTCGAGTCGGTTATCCGATGCGTTTCGCAGACGGTACGCTCCGTCGGTCAGGACTTGGTCGATGATGAAGGGACCTTCCCATTTGGGCTTGAGTTTGTCCTTTTTCTTGTCCGGCAGGCGTAGAACTAGTTCACCAACATTGTAAGTTTTGGCCCGTACTTCTCTGCTTTGATATCTTCGAGCCTGCTGTTGATAGAATGCGGAACGAGCTTTTGCCACGTCGCGCTCCTCCTCTAAAGCGTCCAAACTATCTTGTCGATCCAGCTCGGCTTCTCTTTCTTCGTACATGCGCACGCGAGGTGAGTCATGAATTATGTCGTAGGGCAAAACTGCCTCTGCGCCGTATACCATAAAAATGGTGTGAATCCGGTAGTGCGATTCGGCGTGGTCCGCAGCCCCCAAAGTACGGAGTCGAGCTCCTCTACCCAGTGCGTGTTAGATTCCTTAAGGGACCGCACTAGTCTGGGTTTGATGCCGCTCATGATTAGACCATTTGCTCGCTCGACTTGACCGTTAGTTTGAGGGTGATAGACTGAAGCGTAGTCGAGCTTGATGCCCATGTTTTTGCACCAGAGTTTAACCTCGTTGGCCATGAAGTTCGTGCCGTTATCAGTGATGATGCTATGGGGGATGTCGTAACGGTGTACTACCCCTGATATGAAGTCTATCACGGGTCCGGATTCGGCCGTCTTAACTGGCTTGGCCTCTATCCATTTGGTGAATTTATCCACCATGACCAACAGGTATTTTTGCTTGTGGGTTCCTCCTTTAAGGGTCCAACCATGTCAAGCCCCGACCATGACGGCCGGTGATGGGTATAGTTTTGAGGGCGGTGGGTGGCATGTGGCTTTGATTAGCAAAGAGCTGGCAACCAACGCATCGTTGGACTAAGTCCTGAGCATCTGCCCGGGCCGTCGGCCAATAAAATCCTGTACGAAATGCCTTGCCTACAAGGGCCCGGGCTGCGGCGTGGTGCCCACCGAGTCCGGTGTGAATTTCATCCAGAAGATTTCGCCCTTCCTCTTCGGCGATACACCTTTGAAGGACTCCGGTTGTGCTTTTCTTATAAAGCTCTCCCTCATGGACCTTATAGGCTTTAGATCACCGTACTATGCAGCGGGCCTCGTTTTGGTCCTCGGGAAGTTCCTGCCTAGTTCAGTAGGCTAGGAATGGCTCGGTCCACGGGGCAATGACAGCCATTATTTCATGGGCTGAAGGTGTTATTTTATTGGCAGAACCACCGATTGTGTCAGAATGTTCGGTGTCGGGCGTTGCGGTAGGGTCCGGATTGTTGTTTCCGGACTCCCCTTCCCATAGTACAGATGGCTTGAAAAGCCGTTCCAGGAAGATGTTGGGAGGGACGACATCGCGCTTTGCGCCGATGCGTGCCAATACGTCCGCCGCTTGATTATTATCCCGGGCTATATGGTGAAATTCGAGCCCTTCAAACCGAGCTGACATTTTCAGGACGGTGTTATGGTAAGCTGCCATTTTCGGATCCTTGGCGTCGAAGTCTCCATTTATTTGGGATATCGTGAGGTTTGAATCCCTGCGCACCTCTAGGCGTTTAATGCCCATGAAGACCGCCATCCGGAGGCCATGTAGAAGGGCCTTGTATTCGGCTGCGTTGTTGGAGTCTGTGTACATTATCTGGAGTACGTATTGGACTGTGTCTCCGGTTGGGGACGTCAGGACAACGCCAACCCCCAGGCCGGCCAACATTTTGGGGCCGTTGAAGTGCATAATCCAATTGGAGTACGTGCCGTACTCTTTAGGGAGTTCGGCTTCAGTCCATTCGGCGACGAAGTCAACCAAAACTTGCGACTTGATAGCTCGCCGTGGTTTATAGGTTATGTCGAATGGGAGGAGCTCGATGGCCCAATTGGCAATCCGGCCCATTGCGTCGCGGTTGTTTATAATGTCATTAAGAGGTACTTTGGAGGCTACTGTTATCGAACACTCTTGGAAGTAGTGTCGCAGCTTCCGGGATGCCATGAACAACGCGCACGTTATCTTTTGATAATGTGGATACTGGGACTTGCATGGAGTTAGGACAGTGGACACATAGTAAACTGGTTTTTGAAGAGGGAACTTGTGTCCGTCCGTTTCTCGTTCAACGATGAGCACCGCGCTTACAACTTGATGTGTTGCCGCAATATATAATAACATTGGTTCGCCCAAGTTGGGCGCGGCCAGGACCGGATTTGTTGCCAATATGGCTTTGATTTCTTCGAGTCCGGCCGTGGCGGCATCCGTCCACTCGAAGTGTTCGGTGCGCCGGAGGAGGCGATAAAGGGGTAATGCCTTTTCTCCTAAGTGGGAGATAAAGCGGCTTAGAGCCGCCATGCATCTAGTAAATTTTTGTATTTGCTTGAGGTCTTTTGGGATATCCAATTGTGACAGAGCTCGGATCTTGGCTGGGTTTGCTTCAATTCCTCTATCGGATACAATGAAGCCCAAGAGCTTTCCGGCTGGTACGTCGTAAACGCATTTTTCCGGGTTGAGCTTAATGTCATATGCTCGGAGATTCTCGAATGTGAGCCTCAGGTCGTCTACTAGAGTTTCGACATGCTTGGATTTGACGACCACATCGTCTACGTATGCCTCCACTGTTTTGCCGATCTGGTTTGCCAGACATGTCTGAATCATGCACTGATATGTTGTGCCGGCGTTTTTGAGCCCGAAGGGCATTGTGTTGAAGCAGAATGGTCTGTATGGAGTGATGAATGCCGTTGCGGCTTGGTTTGGCTCTGCCATCTTAATTTGGTGGTAGCCGGAGTGTGCGTCGAGGAAGCACAATGAATCGTGCCTTGCGGTAGCGTCGATAATTTGATCGATGCGGGGAAGGGGGAAGGGATCCTTTGGGCAAGCCTTGTTAAGGTCCTTGAAATCGACACACGGGCGCCAGGATTTGTCCTTCTTTGGTACCATTACCAGGTTTTCTAGCCAGTCCGGATGTTTTATATCTCTGATGAATCCGGCCTCCAATAGTTTGGCTAGCTCCTCTCCCATTGCCTGTCTCTTGGGTTCGGAAAATTGCCGAAGAGCCTGTTTGGCTGGCTTGAATCCTTTTAGGATATTTAGGCTGTGCTCGGCCAGCCGGCGTGGGATTCCTGGCATGTCTGAAGGGTGCCAAGCAAAAATGTCCCAATTTTCCCGTAGGAATTCTCGTAGCGCGGCGTCTACATCAGGGTTTAATTGTGCCCCAATGGATGCCGTCTTTGTATGGTCCGTTGGATGGACTTGGAATTTGACTATTTCATCCGCTGGCTTAAAAGAGGTGGACTTGGATCTTTTATCGAGTATCACATCGTCCCTATTCACCGTGGAGCACAGCGCAGTGAGTTCCTCGGCCGCTAGGGCTTCGGATAGTGCCTCTAGGGCTAGTGCATTGTCTTATTTTCGTAGCGAGTGCTATGTCCGATCATTGGCAAGAGTAATGATTCCATTGGGCCCGGGCATTTTGAGCTTCATGTACCCGTAATGGGGTATAGCTTGAAAAATTGTGAATGCCTCTCGCCCTAATAAAGCGTGATATCCGCTGCTGAACGGGGCCACTTGGAATGTGACCTCCTCGGACCTGTAATTGTCCAGCAAGCTGAAAACCACATCCAGTGTGATTTTTCCTGTGCAGCAAGCTTCCCAACTAGGGATTATTCCTCTAAAGGTTGTGCTGCTTCGCTCAATGCGGCTCCAGTCTATTTCCATTTTTTGAAGGGTTTCCTCATAAATGAGGTTTAATCCGCTGCCGCCGTCCATGAGTACCTTAGTAAGGCGAAAGCCGTCCACTATTTGGCTGAGGACCAATGCGGTTGGTGCTCCGGCTATTCAGAATTTAGGTTCGTCACTGGCGTTGAAGGTAATAGCCGTGTCACTCCATGGATTTATTGTTGCTACTTGGTGGACTTCGGCAAGGTTGTGGAGTGTTCGTTTCCGCATATTATTTGATGCGAAAGTCTCGAAGACTGTTAATACCGTCTTGGTATTCTGGGCTGGTTCTCTGGAGCTAAAGCTCTTAGCCACTTTTGGCCACCGCCGAGTATCCAAAGATGCTCGAAGGCTATGAGTTGGAGTGGCGCCCTCGTACTATGAATTTTGCGGGTCCATTGAGCCATCCCTCGATGACGTTCCGTACCCTTTGGGGGTTTTGCTTTTGGTATTTAACCCAGGTGCCTGGCGATGATGCACCCTTTTATTTCGGACTAGGGTTGTATTCGGGCGGATTATCCCAAAACTTGGTTTCGGTTTTCGAGCGCTCTCCATCGCACAAGATACTTCGTACTATGGACGTCAAGTCGGCGAAGCGTGTAATTTCACGATGACTTATGGCATTCAGGATTCCCTTGTCCGTGCAATTATTGCAGAAAAGTGAAATTGCGTCTTCCTCGCAGCAGTCCTTTATCCTGTCCATAACCAGGAGGAATCTGGCCCAGTAATGGTGTACTGTTTTAGCGGGCACTTGTCGGATTCGGGATAGATCGCTTATGTTTGAGTGGGTGGGTGGAATTAAATTTGGAACCCCGTCCAATCTGAGACTCAAGGGCCAAAAAGTTTCTGAACTTGGAAGCTTGAGTTTTTGGATATTGTCCAATGAATCCATCCCGCTGCCTGACTTTAGGTTCAGGACTTGATCGACGTCCGTCCCTCCACGGGAATCCGGCATGGAGGGGTCGGGAATCCGGACATAACTAGTCCTTAATATTGAAGAAGGGTCGCCGTACTGTTCCTCCACCACAGCAACGTGGTGGGTGGCCTGGGGAGAGTTGATCTCTCTCAGATCGGTTTTAGGCCCAATCCGATCGTAGTCTATAGAGACTCCTAGGGCGGCGATGCGATCCAAGAGCTCGTTTAAGGAGGAGAGCTCCATCAGATCTAGCTGCTCGGTGAGTTCCGAGTTGACGTGAAGATTGCTTTTGATGACCCGAGAAGTCATCGTCGGCGTGGCGGCCGAACAGGCGGTCATGAGAAAACCGCCTAGCCGGAGAGTTTGGCCGATGGCCAAAGCTCCTTTAGCAACGGTGCCATCTTTAAAGACAGGACGAGGCATCCTTCACGATGGCGGCAACACGAGGAACTCTCAATGAAAGCACCAATGTCGGTGTCAAAACCGGCGGATCTCGGGTAGGGGTCCCGAACGTGCGTCTAGGCGGATGGTAACGAGGAGACAAGGGACACGATGTTTTACCGAGTTCGGGCCCTCTTGGTGGAGGTAAACCCTACTCCTGCTTGATTAATATTGATGATATGGGTAGTACAAGAGTAGATCTACCACGAGATCAGAGAGGCTAAACCCTAGAAGCTAGCCTATGGTATGATTGTTGTTCGTCCTACGGACTAAAACCCTCCGGTTTATATAGACATCGGAGAGGGCTAGCGTTACACAGAGTCGGTTACAATGGTAGGAGATCTTCATATCCGTATCGCCAAGCTTGCCTTCCACGCCAAGGAAAGTCCCATCCGGACACGGGACAGAGTCTTCAATCTTGTATCTTCATAGTCTTGGAGTCCGGCCAAGGATGATAGTTCGGCTATCCGGACACCCCCTAGTCTAGGACTCCCTCACCCCCTTTTTCTTGGTTGTTCAATAGGTGTGGTTCAGCCAACGATGCCAAAAATCATACACACCGCTCACAAGAATGTCAAGGGTGCTCTGCTCGCGCGTTCATTGTTGTGGCTCTGATGACTCACAAGAGCGTCTCCGTCCCCGAAGTGAACCGGGAAACGTCATGTACAAGAAGATTCCTCTTTGTCTGAGGGGTCTGATTATGAAGAGGAAATGCCATACGAAGAACGGGCGGAATATGTCGATGTTCGTGCCAATGTTCCAAAGCCCGGTACCCGGAAACCATCTTACATGCCTCCTCCGCCTCTGAATCAGCCTCAAGGTGATGCCCGTGACATCTCTTTTGAGCCTCCTCCGTCTCTAGGTTGCGACATCTGGAATTTCACTTTAGTTTCCAAATCGGCTTACCTTAAGTTTTGTCATGATGTTGACCACTTATTTGTTGAGCATGACACGATGGATTCTCATTTTTGTACAAATGTTCAGGCAGACATTTTCACCAATGTCATTGTTCCTAAGGGTCTGTCTGTTCACCACTTGATTGACATAGAGCATATCCGTTCTCCATGAAATATCCGGGTGCCATTGAACTCATTGAGTCCTCTGGCCTGGCTGCTCCATTTGCTTTTCAACATGATTACAATCATGCTGCCATTCATCAGTTTTATGCCACGTGTTTCTTTGGTCCTGACAAGACCTTCACCTGGATGACTTCTGACACCGAGCTCACCGCCTCCTATGCTCAGTTTGTCGCTGCTCTTGGGTTTCCTGACACCGGGTTCAAAATCCATAAGGCTAACCCAAATCATGCACCCAAAAACATTGAGGCATGTGGCTATCTCCTCAAAACCTCTTAGTGAGCTTGATGCAGTGGAAAGGGGCAATGATCTAAATCAAGTATCTATTTGGCAATCCCCCCTTTTCATTATCTATCAGTTCGTCATTCGCACCATCTATCCCAAGATGGGTGACAAGGGGTCCTGTAATGGGTATTGTATTGATCTCATGTCTCGCCTTTATGAGCATCACAACAGGAAGATCAATGTTCCTCGCTTTCTCTGGCATGAGATTCGCCTTGCTAGTCTTCAGTACAGGCGGGATTTTCCTCATGCTCCTTTCATTCATGCCCTCATTGAGAGTATAGCTCCTTATCCCATTGCTCAGACTCATGTGCATCTGTGTTAGGTCATTCCACCTCATATGGTGGATGATTGGGATCCCAAGAAATCCACCTCTATCCCTGCTCAATGGTCAGCTTCTCAGTCTTGGCCTTCTCCCCCTGGCTCAGCTCCTTTCGGTCGCATTGCTCGCTTTCTCAGGAAGGCCCATTCTATCATGATGAAGGCCTTCTCCTTCCACTGATCACAAAACCACGATGTGGTAACTCACATGGTCTCCTCTAAGAATCCTTTGAAGGCTCGTCTGAGAGACTCCGGAGCCACCCATGTGAGTGGGGATGAGCGTCTTCCTAAGGCTCCTCCTTCCGACTTTGGTTTCCCTTCTGGCCCTGAATGGGCTGATTTCTCTGACGAGGCAGGAGGCAGTGGCAGCCATGGCGATGACGATGACAGTGATGATCTCTGATTGTGTGGATGTTATCTCAGTGCCTTTCCATTTTGGGTACTTGATGCCAAGGGGGAGGAGATTATCATAGTATTAGATTTCTTAATCACTTTGCGGTCTATGTATGTTGAGCTCATTGAACCATTATCTTGAACCACTATGTTATGTTATATGTGTTCAAACCACTATGCTCTCTATGAATGTTGAGCTCTTTAATGAATTATCTGTATGATGAAATTTTGAGCTATGAAATGTTTTATGTTCTCTTTTTTCAAGTAAAGGTGAGCTCATGCCCATTTCCAGTTTCACTATGCATACAATAAAGGGGAGTTCTATAACAAATCTCTCATAAGCTTCAAAAGTCTATTTATTTTGAGAGCTATATGCATGTTGTCATCAAATACCAAAAAGGGGGGATTGAAAGTGCAATTATGCCCTTAATCATATTTTGATATTGTTGACAACATACATATAGGGAACTAATCATGTTTATCAAGTGCATCTCAGGTTTAGTTCCCAAAAGATTAAAGTATGGACCATGACTGACAAAATCAAGATACTCAAAGTATGGAGAATCAAGACACAAAGCTCTAGCGCGTTCTCAGTTTTCTTTTTTGAGTATAGGGATCCCACACTATTAAGAGGGGATCACTGGTTCTCGCAAAAAGACTTGCTCAAAGTCTAGGAAAATCTCTTGGAGGAGTTCTTACCGTGACCATGGTGTTTGGCATCTGCCTTGTTCGAACGTCCGAAGGTTTCCGGACGACCTGCGCATCACTGTCCTTCGGATGTCCGGTGCTACTTTACAAAAAGAAAATCTCAGATTTCTGGCCCTTTTGGACGACCGGCTTCCAGAAGTCCGTGGGTGTCCGGTCATCCGGGGACACTTCACATAGCCGAAACTAACGGATTTCTGACCTCCTCGGATGACTGTGCACCGGATAGCCGACATTCTCTGGTCGCCCGCTTCCCGTGCTCCTCTCCTCTCTGCAGCTACGCCTGACCACTCCACTCTCTGATGGTCGGACGACCGACGCCTATCAGACGTCTGGTCCATCTTTTTTGTCTGAATGTCCGGTACCTGTCGGACGTCCAGAGCCTGCATAGCTTAAGTGACCCTCAACGGCCACCTTTGAAGTATGACTATAAATATCCTTCTTCTACCTCGAGTGAGGGCTGTCCGGCACAGTGTAAAGATTCCAAGAACACTGTTGTCTCTCACTCTCTCTTGCTTTCACCAAATCCTAGACCCCGAGTGCATTTGTGATGATTCTTGAGTGTTGTTCCAACAAAAGACAGATCGTCTCTCTCTCCTCCTGTCAACCAAAGGAATTTGTGATTTGAGCAAGTTTTGAGCGGTTCCCTTGATGTTGTTACTCTTGGAGGTTGGAGACTCCTAGGCGGTAGGAGTACTCCAGCGAGGAATCGTTCATTGTGATTACCCCCAAAAGGTTTGTGAGGGTTTGGAGACCACCCCAAGGTCTACCACTAGTGGTTGAGAATCACCTTCATGGTGATATCTCAAAGAGAGAATAGGGTGAGCCTTCGTGGCGTTGGTGTGCCTTCGTGGTAACATCCACCTCTCTAAACGGTGACTTAGCTTCCCTCCAAGGAAGTCAACATCGGCATACGTCCTTGCCTCTCAGAATTGTGGTTATTCCTAACCCTAGCTCCCTACTTGTGGTTCTTGTCTCTTTATCTTTACTTGTTCCATGTTGTGCTTGCTTATTCATATTCTTGTAATACTTTGTCACCTTGCTTAGCTCATTGTATCATCTTTGCAATTGTTAGGCTCGCCTTCATCTTCCACATTCTAGCCTAAAATTGCTAAGTAAGAAATAAAATTTGTAATTGTACCTATTCACCCCCCCCCCCCCCTCTAGGTCCATCTCGATCATTTCAGATGTAAGCTCATGATATTAAAATAAACGTTGACGACGGCCTTTCCAAGGACGGCACTAGGGGTGCAACCACGATGATCTGCAGGGATGAAGTGGCTTGTACCTCGGAGTCTCCGCCATCATTTTTGAAGGACTAGTTGATCCAGCAAGTCTTGAAGCCTAGGCGTGCAAAGCGGCTCTATTGTTAGCTGCCAATCTACATGTTAACTCCATCTGCATTGCATCAGACTACGTCGAAATGGTGACAAATATCATCTCCGGAGCTCCCCATTCCTATTTTACTATCTGGCTAGAGATCGACCATCTTCGGCATTTTTTCTGGGAGATGAAGTTCATCCACGAGCGACGACAACACAATGGAGAGGCACACTCCGTTGCTAAGGCTGCTTTCTCTCTCCATACCATGCGCCATGTGTGGTTTTCTGTTTTGCCGATCTTACCTGTAACCCATCAACATTAACTTTTACTAAAGGATGCAGTTTCTCAAAAAACAAAGTTAACAACTGTTTGGTTTGGTTTCTTTCTTTCTTTCTCCTTTTTTTATCTTTTCAGATATTTTGTTCTTTTGCAATTTTGTAATAGGTTTGGCAATAAACATTGAACTTTTTTAGTATACGGTGAACAATTTTTAGTTCAACACTGAACATATTTTTTATAATACGATAAGCATTTTTATAGGCAATTTTTTAATTCAAACAATGATTTTTTAATACAAACTTAGTTTTTCTTAATATATGGTGATTTTTCTAATATAAACTGAACTTTTTTATAAAACACACGCATAACTATTTTCAAAAATATATTTTTCTCGATTTCAATAGGTTTTTAAAATATCTAGCTTCTAAATAAAATAAAAAACAGCTCGCCTTCAAAGTTGCTAACCCATTTGCCTTGGCTTCAGTGAAGCCATCCTTGTTGACGCACACGGGCGTCAATTAGGAGGTCACAACAAGAAATTAGATTTTCGTGTGTGGCCTTCCAGGACACTTTAATGTTTTGGTTGTATTGATTGACAAGTACTGTGGTGGCCTTTTGAGCCACAACAAGATGGGATACTTGGGTTTCCAAATTCATACCTCTCTTATTTGCAGGATTTATAAAGCACAAATATAGGAAAACACAAGGGTAGAATGTTCTGACATTGACATATTAAATACTACTCTAGCACAAATGAATCATATAGAAACATTCATGTGGAATACAATCCTATGAATAAAACAAGCCACATAGGAAAAACTCCCAAGAGTCTGTATCATTCAAAATTCTATTAGAAATCATTCGAATCAAAGAGGTCCTCACTGGTCATGACTCATGGCAGCCTTGTCCAAATGCGTACATATTTTGATTTTAGCACCCTAGATGCTTACATGTTTCTCCTGAAAAATGTGCATACATGTTTTTATTTACACAAGATATTTGAAATTACAAACTAGATTGGGAATGGTGAATTCATCCACTGTCGGTGAAGTGCTAGCCATACAGCACATGAGCTAGCTAGTGTTAGTTACAAAAGAAAAATGGATGCAAAATTGGGTCGACCCTCTAGATTCATTTTCTATAACACACATGGTGTTGCTATTTCTTTGTATCTATAAAGCTAGTCATGGCGGTTTTCCCTAAAAATACGCGTATATTTGTTTACATGAAATTTGTTTCCTATGCTGACATGTTAGTACATCACAAGAGAGGAATCATAGAAAGGTTTCCATTTAGCTTAAAAAAGAGAATTTTACTCAAATTACATGTATATGAGAACACATGCGCCATCCAAGGTGATCTTGGGGGTATTTTGACCCAAGTTTCCTACGGTGATAGATTTGTTATCACTCTCATTTCAGTGGTTGTTGTGGAGAGACCATGGATCTGCATGTTTAGTAGTGTGCCTTTTGGTTCTATTTTCCTAGTATTTTTTTTCAAAGCGACAACATCATGCTGTATGTGTGGCTGACGGTCAAATAAATAAGTTTCTAGCTCTATCCTATTCATGCGGTGTTATCTTTAACACTATCATGCATTTCATAGCCATTCACACCAATAGAGCAGGACCTCAACATCATGCAAGTTATTATTTAGGTCGCACTCATTTGGTGCATTGGATTTTCCTAGCGGTGGTTTCGATGCTAAAAATGAGGAAAAGGTCTTATGTTCTGCCACACCTACGGCCTTTAGCTCATAGTCCCTCTTCCGCGTTATCTTCAATCTCAGTTTCCCAACACATTGGTCATGATTCTCCTATATTGTACAGTTTATGAGAAAATGTTGGTGTGCTACATATATATTTTAGTTGTTCTATATCTAAGGAATGGTACTTGGTGAGATCGCCAATGGACCACAAATGGATGTTGTGGAATTCCTACGGTAGAGTTTGTGACCAATTTCTCCCCTTCCATGAGGAGCGGTGGAAGTTTGGTCGGAATACAATGTTTCCATGGGAGAGTCAATGACGCATAACATATTTTGTGTTATATGTCAGATTTTTTCCTAGAAATGGATCTATCACGACACATGTTTGATTATATAGAGGAGGAACAATTCTTCTCAAAGAAAAAGAAAGGATTCCTCATCGTATTATAAAAGGAAAAGGTACTCATTCAAGAACTATTAAGCAGGAGAATTTGCTTTTCCTAAAAATTGCGTAAAATATGTAAATGTTAGAGCATCTGAAAAATTGCAATTGGTTTGCTTCCCCAATTTTAGGAGCATTTCATCAGACCAAACATGTCCATTAACAAGAGTGAAGCATGTTGATTTTTCAACCTAAGGACGTTAACTATCTGATCAGGAGGTCCACCTACTTGCATATGCCATGTCCATGGAACCAAAGCTTGGTTAAAAGGATAATTGTGGATAATCAAGTCGAATTTCTTTCCAAAAAGGCTTAAGGAGCTCTGGGGATCTCCGGAAGCGCCAACTCCGCTTTCGTTGATTGACCTCATGGACCTTGCAATATTTTGTTGTTCCCTGCTACCCTGGACTATGGTTTAGGAAATATTTTATACACATTTTAGAGTTGACAAACTTGAGATGAGTGGTTTGTTGTGTCCCTTTTTTTCATTTATACAGGTTTCTTTAGCTTCTTCTTCAAAAATTTCAAAACATATTCAGAAATTTGAAAAAGTATTCAAAACACCAACAAAATTTTCATTTTCTAAACATATTTGTATTAATATTTTTTTCTTAAATTTAATTTTTTTTCTAGAATTTTATAAAATCCTTCTATACTTTTAAATAATGTGCTAAATTTCAAAATATATTCATGTTGTCAAAAGATGTTCAAGTTTTTCACATTTCCAAATTCTTTCCCAATTTTAAAATTTGTTCACATTTAAAATAAAGCCATAATTTTTAAAGTACGATGGTGTTTACAAAAAAATGTTCACAATTTCAAAAGATGATTGGAATTTCAGAAAATATTCTTCTTTGTCAAAAATTGTTCAGATTTTTCAAAAAAAATATCAACTATTCAAAAAAGTTTCACTTCTTAACAGTATTTCTTTTTAGTTTTTAAACCGATTAAAAAACAAACAAACAAATGGTTGTTGTAATAACCGGTTTACTGCAGTGAAACCTGCTCGCTTGAGTGCACCTATGCTACAGTATGTCGGGCCACTATAGTGCCACCGCTCGCGACAGTGGGTTGGCTAGGTCGGGAGCGTCCTAATGCGAAGTCTTGGCTGCTTAACGCAAACCCTTCTTATGGTGTCGTTTTTAGTTTGTCTCTAGAAACACTGGTGTCGTTTTTAGCCTTTTGTTTTTTAGAAACACTTGTAACTTTATTCATGATCATACCAATTGCAGGTACACTGACTTGGACCTCAGATCCAAAAAAATTACAAAGTAACTCCTATGACTAAGAATTACAATGAAATCTTATGAAAACACCTTCTTTGCGGTATCAATCTTTGCTCGAAAAAAAACTCCAAAGACTTCGGTAAAGAAGCCGTAATTGGACTGGAGCAACAATATTGTCAATTTTTTCACCTGCACGAACATTACCAATAATGGTGTTTCAAAGCGCATTGAGTCGCCCATCAAAAAAGATGGGAAGTCTTGACCGATATCGTCCCCTCCTTCGATCTTTCGATTCACTTGGGCCAGCCCATTGGGCGTATTTCCGCCCTCTTGTCATTTGCTAGGCCCAGCCCAGTAGTAATACACCTGCATGCAATGCGTGGTTAGGACTGGGAGGTCCTATTGGGCGCCTTCTGCACCGCTTAAGGTTCCTGGCGCTCGCGCACATCGCCTAGCGGGCCGGCCCAACAACCTCGCCAAAAAGCGAACGCGGTAGAAAATTACTTGCGGGATGTGGGATTGGAACCAAGCGCCTAGGTATACAGGCGAAAGAAACGGTGCAGTAACCACTGCACCAGGACCGCTTAGACGTCCATGATCCAAAAACAAACCTATTTAATACTTCTTCTAGTACAACATTAACATAAATTCTGTATCACAAAAATCATTTCGGAAAAGGAAAACATAAAAAATATCATAGATTTGTAATAAAAGTTCAATTTTAAAAGAGGTTCATGGAATTCAAAAAATTTCATCCAATTTTGAAAAAAAAACACGAATTAGAAGAAAAGGTTAATCAATTCTGAAAAAAGTTCATCGAATTTGAAAACATAGTTCGTCAATTCTGAATATAGTTCAGAAATTTCAAAAAAGTTCATCAGTTTTGAAAAAAAGTTCATCAAAATTTAGAAATAGTTCATTGGATATGAGAAAAGTTCGTAGAATTGGAAACAAAAGTTCATCGAATTAGGAGATAGTTCATCGAAGTGGAAAAAAGTTCATCATATTAAAAAAAGTTCATCGAATTTGAAAAAAATTCATCGAATTGAAAATAAATTCATGCATTTTGAAAAAGAAAATAAGTTCATATGTTTGAAGGAAACGTTCGCGAATTACAAAAAGAAAAAAGGGACAGAGAAAAAAGAAAAAGGGGAAAAGAAATGAAAGGAAAAAATATGTAAAAGAAAAAAGAGAAGAAACATTTATCTAAACACAACAAGTTGTGGTGGCCGAGTGGTTACACCGGCGCCTGCAGCGCCAAATAGGGAATACCGTTAGGACTCGCTAAAAGCAAGAAATATTAGCCCCCAATCGTTTATTGCGGGTGTTGCGTTGCACTGCTCACATGAGCTAACCCATTAGCAAGTGTGGTACCCCTCGTAAAGGTAACCCTCATCTTCTCACATGCTGACAAGTGGTGCTCTGTTTGCTCGTCACTTGTCGCAGTCTGGATGTTCCGTATATCACTTGAATAGTGCATCCAAAACCCTTTTCATTATCAATTTGTTCACGCTGAGACTTTGAAACTAGATCCCATGTTAATAGTTTTTGATGAATTTTTTTTCATAAAAACCAGAAAAAGCTGAAACAAAAAAACAAATCCTAAATAGGTGAAAACAAGAAAAACACATTAAAACCTGAAAACACGAAGAAAAAAATTCCAGATGGAGCACCCAGCACGCGATACATGATGGCGGCTACACGCACCACTTGGAGCGCTCTCAAGACACAAATATGTCCATTGTGAGAGACCCACAATGGGTAACCCTTAGTTAGCTGCTTTTTAAAATTAGGTGATTATTTTCTAAAAGACATGAGCATTTTATAAAAGTACACCAACAATTTGCAACAAGGTATGAACAATATTTAAAGAGACAAATACACAATTGGTCACTGAACTATAGCGAAATGTGCAATTTGGTCACTCATCTCATGGAATGTGAAGAACTGGTCGTTGTAGTCTGTTTTGTGAGCAAATTCATCACTTTGCCATTCTCTGCCGTAACAGACGCCTATGTGGCCTGGTAACCAAGATCCCGGACTACAACCGATCATTCAGGCGTGAAAAAAAATCTCATGTGAGTGTGAGGATGGTATTCTTGTAATGCATCCCCCGCAATAATTGGTAGTTTTTTCTGCAAAAGTGACCAAGGGGTCAAAAGCCCCCATTGGCTAACCCAAAATCCCAAATCGATTAGTCCTCAACTTTGAACTCCCTAGCTCTCTCATTTCTTCTTCTCCCTCGCCCCATCCCGTAAATAAAAATGAATATTCATAGGAGACTTAATCTTTTTTAACAACTTATGTTTTTAGAGTGCATGAAAATTTTCAAATTATAGGCACACTTTTAATTTTAAAAGTGTGTAAATGCGTACATTCTTATAGGAAATTAGATGAACATATTTCTAAAAAGGCGTGTGCACTTTTAAAGTGCCTATTAAAAATATCATATATTTTAAAACGCTCAAATATTTCTAAAAAATCAGGTTATTTTAAAAGTAAAAATCAACATTTTCTTGAAAAAACATGTAATTTAAGAAAATAGTACATTTTCTAAAAAAATCATATAATTTTGAAATTTCCTAATACTTATTATAAAAGATAATATAGAAAGTATTCACATACTTATTAAAAAATGGAAAAATAAATATGGAGAAAAAAAGCAAAAGGAACACTATAAAAAAGCAGAAGAAAAGGAGCACTATAAGAAAAGAAAAAAAACTCTATTTTCTGTTCACCTTTTTCATTTTATTTTCTTTAATTTAGTTTTCTACCTATCTTTTTTTTCACTTTTTGTTGAAATATCATGATTTTTTTAACCCATCTGGTTAAGTGTACCGATATTTTTTGAATGCACATTGAGTATTTTCTAAATAGACCAAAAACATTTTTAGATACACACTGAACATTTCGCAGTACACGACGAACATTTTTTGAATACATGTTAAACATTTTTCCAGATACACTTTCAATTTTTTTTAACACATGTTGAAGTTTTGGTAACATATGTTAAACATCTTTCAAATACAAGTTGAACATTTTTTGAATGCATGCTGAACATTTGTTTAATATATGTCGATCATTTTTTAAGTGCGAAGTGAGCATTTTTGGCGAGGATAGGGCTTGCAGCCGCCAAACCTATCTATCACTATTAAAGAAACCAACCTACTACTGGGCTGGCCCATTCTAGGTGCCAATGTGGGAACTCGCGCCATATTCTGCTTATAGCCGTATATAGCAGAAATTTCTAGCCGTATATAGCAGAAATTTCTAATTGAGCTCGAGCTCCATGGAGCCTGAAATTTTAAAAATAAATCAAAATTCAAAATTTTTTGTTTCAAAAACTTCTTAAGATAAATACGCGCATGCCTATGGATGTATACTACTGGTCTATAAACTTGCATGATGAAATACATTGAGCTACACAAAAATAACAAAATAATGTATTTCTAGCACATGTACTATTCACTAGTATAAAAGTGCGCGGTTTTATTTTTTCTACAACCCACATGAAAAAATATCTTAAAATAAAATTTACACGCCTTTAGTATACATCTATAAGTACTTGCGTATTTATTTTCAGATTTTATGAATTAAAAAAATTAAATTATAAATTTTGAAATTTTCGGGCTCCATAAAGCTCAAGAGCCAAAAAGCCTCGCTCCGTATGGCTGCTCCGGTCTAGATGCATACATCTTTTGTTTTAGCACCGGGCAGATGCTTATATGTTTCCAATGCTAAAAAAAAGCTTACATGTTTCTCCTAGAAAAATGCTTACGTGTTTCTGTTTACAGGATCGTTTTTGTTTCCTATGCATGTTACTACATTGTAGAAGGAGGGATCATTGTGCTTAATAAAATAAAAGGAATGCCTCGAGCGTATCTAACTGACACCCAAGTATGTCTCATTTAGGGCATGTACAATGGAGGCAGCAGCAAGGTGCTGCCCCCGAACATCCACATAGGCCAGGAGAGATAGGGCCATCGGTGATGCTAGTTACTGCCCAACGCACATGATGTCTCAATGGTCTCTACATGCGTCAGAATTTCCTCTCTTTTTCCCAACTCATTGCATCATTTCTGAAAATACTAATGTGAGCCCGAGCTGTAGTGATCCTGGTATCTAGCCCATGCATATATACCGTGATCTGTGCTGCTGCAGGTATAGCTACATGTACAGTAGCAGAACATGGCCCAGGGGTCAGATAACTCCGTCAGCTAACGTTACCATGAGACAGATGGAGATGGATGTCGTGGTCCGTTTTTTGTGCGATTATGTGCTAACGGAGTGTTGCAGCTCATCTTTGACAGATAACTGTTGCAGCCACCAATCTTCCCCAGCACTACTCTTCTATCCTTGGTGCTGGCGATTCGTACCACCACCCGGGCGACTGATTCAACTTCAGCCAGATCCAGCACAACTATACATGGACGAACTACCACTGTCTCCATTTACTTGTGTTTAACTCACTCAACTAACAAACTGGCAACCTATATGCATCTGCTTCCTGGCCATGTCAGGTCGATTTTGAATTAACCAGAAGCATGCACCATGTCATATGCAAAGTGCACATATACTTAAATAGAACCTTCTAATGCTATAGTAGTTGACATGAAATTCAGTAACAGAAGAGTTTATGATCTACCCCAGCTAGGTAGGATGTCCAAAAAATTATTCTTATTAGCAATTGACCGACACAAAACTAGAATTAGCCATCTTGAACAAGCTCTAACTATACAGACAGAACACAAATCTGAAGATTGGCAGAATTACTTAAGTCACAGTCAGCAGCCTTGTGACAGTTGTTTCGATGGTGGCCTTCGACACCACAATTCTTGCATCTCGATGGCTTGTGAGGCTGTTTTTGAAGGAAATATGCCCTAGAGGCAATAATAAAGTTATTATTTATTTTCTTATTTCATGATAAATGTTTATTATTCATGCTAGAGTTGTATTAACCGGAAACTTAGTACATGTGTGAACACATAGACAAACAAAGTGTCACTAGTATGCCTCTACTTGACTAGCTCGTTGAATCAAAGATGGTTAAGTTTCCTAGCCATAGACATGTGTTGTCATTTGATTAACGGGATCACATCATTAGGAGAATGGTGTGATTGACTTGACCCATTCCATTAGCTTAGCACTTGATCGTTTAGTATGTTGCTATTGCTTTCTTCACGACTTATACATGTTCCTATAACTATGAGATTATGCAACTCCCGTTTACCGGAGGAACACTTTGTGTGCTACCAAATGTCACAACGTAATTGGGTGATTATAAAGGAGCTCTACAGGTGTCTCCAATGGTACATGTTGAGTTGGCGTATTTCGAGATTAGGTTTTGTCACTCCGATTATCGGAGAGGTATCTCTGGGCCCTCTCGGTAATGCACATCACTATAAGACTTGTAAGCAATGTAGCTAATGAGTTAGTTACGGAATGATGCATTACATAACGAGTAAAGAGACTTGCCGGTAACGAGATTGAACTAGGTATTGAGATACCGACGATCGAATCTCGGGCAAGTAACATACCGATGACAAAGGGAACAACGTATGTTGTTATGCGGTTTGACCGATAAAGATCTTCGTAGAATATGTAGGAGCCAATATGAGCATCCAGGTTCCGCCATTGGTTATTGACCGAAAACGTGTCTCGGTCATGTCTACATAGTTCTCGAACCCGTAGGGTCCGCACGCTTAAGGTTTCGATGACAGTTATATTATGAGTTTATGAGTTTTGATGTACCGAAGGATTTCGGAGTCCCGGATGAGATCGGGGACATGATGAGGAGTCTCGAAATGGTCGAGACATAAGGATCGATATATTGGACGATTATATTCGGACTTCGGAAAGGTTCAGAGTGATTCGGGTATTTATCGGAGTACCAGAGAGTTACGGGAATCCGCCGGGGAGAAGTATTGGGCCTTATTGGGCCATACGGGAAAGAGAGAGGGGCTGCTAGGGCAGGCCCCCCCCGTGCCTAGTCCGAATGGACTAGGGAGGGCTGCGCCCTCCTTCCTTCCCTTCTCCCTTCCCCTTCCTTCTCTCCTACTCCTACTAGGAAAGGAGGAGTCCTACTCCCGGTGGGAGTAGGACTCCCCCCTTGGCGCGCCCTCCTACTTGGCCGGCCGCCTCCCCCTAGCTCCTTTATATACGGGGGCAGGGGGCACCCCATAGATACAACAATTGATCTCTGGATCTCTTAGCCGTGTGCGGTGCCCCCCTCCACCGTAGTCCTCCTCGATAATATTGTAGCGGTGCTTAGGCGAAGCCCTGCGATGGTAGAACATCAACATCGTCACCACGCGGTCGTGCTGACGGAACTCTCCCTCGACACTCGGCTGGATCGGAGTTCGAGGGACGTCATCGAGCTGAACGTGTGCAAGAACTCGGAGGTGTCATGCTTTCGGTGCTTGATCGGTCGGGCCGTGAAGACGTACGACTACATCAACCGCGTCGTGCTAACGCTTCCTCTTTCGGTCTATGAGGGTACGTGGACAACACTCTCCCCTCTCGTTGCTATGCATCACCATGATCTTGCGTGTGTGTAGGAAATTTTGAAATTACTACGTTCCCCAACAGTGGTAGTAGAGCCAGGTTTTATGCGTTGATGTTATATGCACGAGTAGAACACAAGTGAGTTGTGGGCGATACAAGTCATACTGCTTACCAGCATGTCACACTTTGGTTCAGCGGTATTGTTGGATGAAGCGGCCCAGACCGACATTACGCGTACGCTTACGCGAGACTGGTTTTACCGCCGTGCTTTGCACACAGGTGACTAGCGGGTGTCTGTTTCTCCAACTTTAGTTGAACCAAGTGTGGCTACGCCCGGTCCTTGCGAAGGTTAAAACAGCACTAACTTGATGAACTATCGTTGCGGTTATTGATGCGTAGGTAAGAACGGTTCTTGCTTAGCCCGTAGCAGCCACGTAAAATTTGCAACAACAAAGTAGAGGACGTCTAACTTGTTTTTGCAGGGCATGTTGTGATGTGATATGGTCAAGACGTGATGCTATATTTTATTGTATGAGATGATCATGTTTTGTAACCGAAGTTATCGGCAACGGGAAGGAGCCATATGGTTGTCGCTTGATTGTATGAAATGCAAACGCCATGTAATTGCTTTACTTTATCACTAAGCGGTAGCGATAGTCGTAGAAGAAATAGATGGCGCAAACAACAACGATGCTACAATGGAGATCAAGGTGTCGTGCCGGTGGCGATGGTGATCACGACGGTGCTTCGGAGATGAAGATCACAAGCACGAGGTGATGATGGCCATATCATATCACTTATATTGATTGCATGTGATGTTTATCCTTTATGCATCTTATCTTGCTTTGATTGACGGTAGCATTTTAAGATGATCTCTCACTAATTATCAAGAAGTGTTCTCCTTGAGTATGCACCGTTGCAAAAGTTCTTCGTGCTGAGACACCACGTGATGATCGGGTGTGATAGGCTCTACGTTCAAATACAACGGGTGCAAAATAGTTGCACAAGCGGAATACTCAGGTTAAACTTGACGAGCCTAGCATATACAAATATGGCCTCGGAACACGAAGACCGAAAGGTCGAACGTGAATCATATAGTAGATATGATCAACATAGTGATGTTCACCATTGAAAACTACTCCATCTCACGTGATGATCGGACATGGTTTAGTTGATTTGGATCACGTGATCACTTAGATGACTAGAGAGATGTCTGTCTAAGTGGGAGTTCTTTAGTAATATGATTAATTGAACTTAAATTTATCATGAACTTAGTAATGATAGTATTTTGCAAATTATGGTGTAGATCAATAGCTCGTTGCTTCCCTATGTTTATTTTTGATATGTTCCTAGAGAAAAACTATGTTGAAAGATATTAGTAGAAATGATGCGGATTAGATCCATGATTCTAGGTTTATCCTCATTGCTGCACAGAAGAATTATGTCCTTGATGCACCACTAGGTGACAGACCTATTACAGGAGCAGATGCAGACGTTATGAACGTTAGGCTAGCTCAATATGATGACTACTTGATAGTTTAGTGCACCATGCTTAATGGCTTAGAATCGGGACTTCAAAGACGTTTTGAACGTCATGGACCATATGAGATGTTCCAGGAGTTGAAGTTAATATTTCAAGAATATACCCGAGTTGAGAGATATGAAGCCTCCAACAAGTTCTATAGCTAAAAGATGGAGGAGAATCGCTCAACTAATGAGCATGTGCTCATATTGTCTGGGTACTACAATCGCTTGAATCAGGTGGGAGTTAATCTTCCATATAAGATAGTGATTGACAAAATTCTCTAGTCACTATCACCAAGTTACTAGAACTTTGTGATGAACTATAGTATGCAAGGGATGATGAAAAGGATTCCCGAGCTCTTCGTGATGTTGAAATCGACGAAGGTAGAAATCAAGATAGAGCATCAAGTGTTGATGATTGACAAGACCACTAGTTTCAAGAGAAGGGCAAAGGGAAATAAAGGGAACTTCAAGTAGAATGGCAAGCAGTTGTCACTCCCACGAAGAATCCCAAAGCTGGACCAAAGCCTGAAACTGAGTGCTTACACTGCAAAGGAAATGGTCACTGGAAGCGGAAATGCCCTGAATATTTGGTGGATAAGAAGGATGGCAAAGTGAACAAGGGTATATTTGATATACACGTTATTGATGTGTGCCTTACTAGTGTTTATAGTAGCCCCTGAGTATTTGATACTTGTTCGGTTGCTAAGATTAGTAACTCGAAACAGGAGTTACAGAATAAACAGAGACTAGTTGAAGGGGAAGTGACGAAGAGTGTTGGAAGTAGTTCCAAGATTGATATAATTATCATCACACACTCCCTATACTTTCGGGATTAGTGTTAAACCTAAATAAATGTTATTTGGCGTTTGCATTGAGCATGAATATGATTTGATCATGTTTATTGCAATACGGTTATTCATTTAAAGTCAGAGAATAATTGTTGTTCTGTTTACATGAATAAAACCTTCAATGGTCATACACCCAATGAAAATAGTTTGTTGGATCTCGATCGTAATGATACACATATTCATAATATTGAAGCCAAAAGATGCAAAGTTAATAATTATAGTGCAACTTATTTGTGGCACTCCCGTTTGGGTCATATCGGTGTAAAGCGCATGAAGAAACTCCATAAAGATGGATTTTCGGAATCACTTGGTTATGAATCATTTGATGCTTGCGAACCGTGCCTTTTGGGAAAGATGACCAAAAACTCCGTTCTCCGGAACAATGGAACGAGCTACTAACTTGTTGGAAATAATACATACTGATGTATGCAGACCAACGAGTATTAAGGCTCGTTGTGGGTATCGTTATTTTCTGACCTTCACAAATGATTTGAGCAGATATGGGTATATCTACTTGATGAAACATAAGTCTGAAACATTTGAAAAACTTCAAAGAATTTCATAGTGAAGTGGAAAATCATCATTGTCGGGGGTTGGGTGCGACATATGCCAAAGGATGGCTTATCATGGTGGGGGCGAGTAGAACATCGCCAGTGCCTGGAAACGGGATGAGGCGAAGACATGCACGCCAGCAGATCTTACCCAGCTTTAGGGCTCTCCGAGGAGATAACACCCCGACTGCTGCTCTGTGGGGTCTCCGCATGATCACTAAGGCAAAGTGAATACAAGGGTGCTCCTAGAGCTATTTCTGGAGGAAGGGGGAGGCTAGGCTAGTTCTCTCCCTCCTTTGTGTTCTGTCTAATGCTACTGGATGCGAACCCGTTGCATGGGTGCCCTGGGGGGTTTATATAGGCCTACCCCCCAGGGTTACAATGGTAAATCCAGCTGGGCGCGGGTCCCAACCATCTGTCTCTTAGGGGCCGTCTTCTCCGCCGACTCCTGGGGCCCGCCGACTGGTGGGCCCCGCCGACTGTCCTGGTACGAGGGCACCAGCCCGCGCCCGCCTCTGGCGGGTCTTGCCGGCTGCAGATTACTGTAGCCGTGCTTCTAATGACGCAGGCTTGGTCATGGGGTTATGGCAACAGTGCCGCCGCCTGCGGGCGATCACTGTGGCCATCCCCCGGTCGCATCTGGTTAATGGCGCGTGGGGCCCGTGGGAGGAACCGGCCGGCTTCAGGGGGCCGACTCCTAACGGGTCCGACTCTCGGCGCGCCTGCCGTCTTCAATACTCTCGCTGACTGGTAGGCCTGCCGCCTCGGGCCGCATCTGAGACAAGGTGTCGTGGTCTGGGCCCCGCCTGCAGGCTGATGTCAGGGCTGGCATGGCAACAGTGCCGCGCCGGGCGGAGATCTCCGTGAGTACGGCGTACTGTGGCCATGCTCGTCTTTAATTACCGGGTGGTTGGGAGTCGCGGGCCGACTCCCCATAGTCGGCTTCTTCGGAGTCGCCTCTTGGACTCGGCCGAGACGAGAGTCGCCTCAGGGACTCGGCTCTTCTCGGAGTCGCCTTCTGGGACTCGGCTCATCTTGGAGTCGCCTTCTGGGACTCGGCTCATCTTGGAGTCGCCGTAGGTATTTGAGGGGCACAGTCTGCCCCGATGTCTTGAAAGGTTATGGGACTCGGGTTAGCCTACCCGTAGCCCATTACTCCGACAGTAGTCCCCGAAGCTGGTGAGGCTCCGAGGTTGATACATCGTGCGCCTCAGAAGTTTCATTCCTTAGATGGGGGAAAGCAAGCTTTAGTGGCCGCCTTCCTCCAAGCCGATTGGCTGGAGTCGGATTCTACGAGAGCCGGCATGCTCAAACCGACTGGCTGGAGTCGGATTCGTCGAGGGCCGTCTTTCCCTTTGGGGAGTTTTGTATGTCGCGGCAGGAACCAGGTAGCGTGCCTGATACACTTCCCGCGGTCGCCTGCCTCGGCCCCGTCGCGCGGCGCCACGTGGCAAAGGCAGTCTGCCTGCCCCCACGCGCGACGGGACTGGCCGTCAGGCGGGGCCCGCCACTACCGCGCCTCGGCGCGTGAATGGATCCGTTGCGGCCGTGCGGGCGGTTGGGTTTCCCACGACGTTACTGCACGCAGTAACTTCGTGGGTAAATCGTGGGGGGCGTGGGGTCCTGCGCGCAGTTAATCCCACGCCGCCCCATCGGCTTCTCAGCCCGCAGGCCTATAAGTAGGCGGGGGCTGGACGGGAAGCACACGCGCCCATTCCTCCCTGCTCCCCCGCCTCCTCCTGCTTCTTCTTCCTCCAACCATCGCCGCACTACGCCATGCCGCTCCGTAGCGATGAGCTCCTCCTCCGCTGCCGCGGCTCCGGCCATGCGTTCCGACGTTTGGGACGGCTCCGAAGTGGATGACAACACCATCGAACACCTTCGCAAGACGCGCCGGCTCCCTAGCGCGAGCTTGGTGCGAGCTCGCGCCCCGCCGGCGGGGGAAATAAGGCCAGCACCGCAGGAGGGTGAGCGGGTCATATTTCGCTCGCACCTTATGCGCGGCCTGGGCCTTCCGGCGAGCGGCTTCCTCCACTCCTTCTTGGAGTTCAACGGACTCCAGCCGCACCACCACACCCCCAACACGGTGGTGCTGCTGGCTGCCTTCGCCACCCTGTGCGAGGGTTTCCTCGGCGTTCTCCCCACTATCGAGCTGTGGGGAGAGCTCTTTCAATCCAAGCTCGGCACGCACGTCGCCGGCGTGCCGGCTCAATGCGGCGCCTTCATCGCAATGCGCAGGTCGACCGCCGACAATCCATTCCCCTCCATCGCGCTGATCAAGTCGGTGAAGATGTGGCAGCGCTCGTATTTCTACGTGAAGAACGTCGCCGCGGAGGGCGACTGGGTCAACCTGCCGCCCTATGAAACCGGCACGCCTACTGGGAGGCTTCCCAGTTGGTCCCACTGGGCCCAGACGCTGATTCCCGCCCGCCATCGCGCGACTCTGGGTGGTGACGCAGTCGGAAGGCCTGGTCGGGGCCGACTTGCAGGCCGCCTTCGTGGCGCGTCGAGTCCTCCCTCTCCAAGGCCGACCTCATCTGATTAGTCAGATGAGCGGCCGCCGAGACCCGAGTCGGATGTGCACCTGGGACATGCCCCACGCAGAGGTGGCAAAGATGGTGAATCACATCGCGAACTACGAGCTCGCAGAAGATTGGCAGTTCGGCAAAGAGCCGTACTCGCGTGCCAACCCCCCTCCTGCGGTAAGTCGTATATTTTTGCTTTCTGTTTTCTTCGTGGCCGAATCCGGCTTCTGATCTTCTTGGCTTTTTTCGAGCCAGAACCCTCTCATCCCGCCCGCAGCCGGTGCCACCGGACAGCCCCGCGACTACGCTCCAGATCGAGCGGAGAGCGATGTTGAGGACCCCGACTTGGGGGCGGCGGCGATGGAGGCCGACGCCGAAGGTGGAGGAGGGGGAGCGGAAGGCGGCCTCCGGCCCTCGGTGACCTTCGCCGATTGGCCAGAAGACGACGCCGAAGGGGAAGTCGTCCCGCGCCGCCAACCCAAAGCCGGCCATCCGGGCGCGAGCTCTTCCGCCGGCCTGACCGGTCAAGTCGGCACGAAGAAGCGCCGGGCCGCGCCGAGTTCGCTCGACGGTCGGTCGAAGAAGTTCAAGGGGGCGGCCGCCGCGACCAAGCAGGAAGAGACGGTCGCGAAGGCCAACCACTTCCGCAAGGAAGTGAAGAAGCCGCCACTAGTCTCTGCATAAGTCTTTGCCGCCTTTGTCTTGTTTTCTTTGACAAATCCTTTCCGAGTCTTTTTCATTCTGTTTTCTGCTTCAGGGCCCCTCTTTCTCTTGAGAGGGTCGCCGTCCCCTCTGTCATGGGGTCGGCCGAGACGTCCGCCAACACCCGGTGGATTGACCCCGCCGCCGACCTCCGGGAGGCGACGGAGCGTAATGCGCGGGAGAAGCGCGACGAGGAAGAGGCCGACCGCCTGGACAAGGCGCAGGCCGAGAAGGCGGCGGCCTCCGCCCAGAAGAGGCTGGAGGAGGATGAAGCCGCCGCCGCGACCAAACAGCGGGCCGAGGAGGCCGCGCGCCGCCAGTCGGTGTTGCTAGTCGTCCCACTGAGCTCCGCGCCGCCGCCCCCGGAGTTCACGGGGCGGACTGGAGAAGTCGGCGGGGAGCACTCCATCGTGAGGGATGGAGGTGAGGCCTCTGCGTCGGGCACAACCTTGCCACCACAGCCGCCTCCGCCGCATGGCAAGCAGCCGGCGGGCCCTCCAGTGCCGCCGGCTGAGGACGAGGCGGTGGCAAGGCTGCTTCTTCAAGTTGCCTCACCGGCGCGCCGCCGTCTTGCGAAGGCGGTCTTGGCGCCGCGTCCGTTGGAAGCCGGCGCCGCCAGCTCAACCATTCCAGATGCCGAGGCATCAAGTGTTGCGCCCACTGGATGGGTGCGAGGAGGCGGCGACGGTCCGTTGAACCGGGCGCTCCTGGATGTGCAGGCGAAGCTGCGAGCTGAAGGAGAAGCCATCCAGGGCTGCACCAGGGCGCATCTGTCGTCGCGAGCGTCTATCCGAGTACGTTTTTCTTTTTTGACTTTGCCTTTTCTCATTCTTCTCTGTGGGGGCGCGCCAGGGCACCCACTAGGTGTAGTCCCCGAGTTTCAGGTCGGCTGCTGCGCAGGCGGCCCGGAACTCAATCTGGCGAGTTCCTCACTTTTGTTTTCGTCTGATTTTTGTTGCAGGAGTACCACAACCTCCGCATCACCGCCTACAACCGCAACGTTGAGTGGCTGGAGAAGCGGACTGCCGACTTGTTAGAGAGACGGAGTAAGTTCTTCTTCTTTTCCACGGGGGCGTGCTGGCACACCCGCGGGCTGTAGTCCCCGAGATTCGGGCCGACTGCTGAGCAGTCGGGCCGGATCTTCCCGGCGACCTTTGCTGCCGACGACTTAACGTCTTTCTCTTTGTTTTTCAGAGGCCAATGCCGCTCTTCAGGAACACTTGGGCGAAGTTAGCACGGCCCTTCATGCCAATCTTGCCAAAGAGCGCGACTCGCTAGCCGAGCAGTTGGCGGAGCAGAAGGAGCTGCTGAAGGCGGCTCAGGACGAGGCGGGGAGGAAAGAGACCGCTCTCCTGGCCGAGTTCGAGATGGAGCTCTCCTCCTGGACCGACAGGGAGGCGATGCTGACTTCCGGCTTCCACGAGATAGAGGACATCATCGATGGTGGGTTTCTTTTCTTTCTTTCCTTGAGCTGCCGACTGCAAGTTAGGCCGACTGCTGACTTTCTTTTTGCTTCTTTCTGTCTTGGGGCAGACTTCTTCCCTGGCCACTCGCAAGCGGTCACTCGAGCCATCGAGGCCGATCGCAAGGCGCGGAGGGCGAATGGCGAGGAGATCACTGCCACCGCCCCCATGACCGTCGACGAGCAGCTCCTGAGCATCGAGACCCGCCTGCGGCCGGCTCATCAGCTGCTGCGCCGGCTTCAATGTGCCGGGGCCCAGGCGATCTCCGCCTGCGGCTGTGGATGCCGGCTCTGCGACCACTACCGAATCGCCGACCGGCCGGAGGTCGCGCCGCAGTCTTGAGGCTTGAAGGTTCCTCGCCCGGCCGAGCGCGCGGGCCTTGGAATTTGTCAAGGCTTGGTATCTGTGGCTGGACTGGACCGCCTGTCCGCGTTCGGCCGAGGCGCAGCAGAATCGGCGGTTGTGGAAGGCGCCCTCATCGAAGCGTCAGGCGACGGCGATCGGCGATTACACCGACACCAGCGTCTTCGTTTCGGCGGGGCCGCGAACGGCGAGGAGGTGCCTCCGGAGTGGTTCGGATGAACCCCGACTACGGCGAAGACTCGCGGAGGTGATCGGCCCAAGACCGAGGAGGAAGACGAGGCGGGGGATGAAGACGAGACGGAGGCGCCAGAGGACAGGGCGAACGACCAGCCTCACTCAATCGCGCCCCAAAGAACGAGCCGCGTCCGATCGGGCGGCTGCCACGGAGGCGACTAAGCCGAGATCGCCCACCGGCCGCCTCAAAGACTCGACGCCGTCTCCGTCGACCCGCCGAACCCGTCTGCCGCTCCTTAGGCTACCGTCTTGTCCTTTCTTTATCTGTTTTCATAGTCTTTGAAGAACTTGTTACTTTTCACAATTCCACCCGCGGGGTGTATTTTGAACTCGGCCAGAGGCCTTTGCTTATGTAAATATCTATTTGCCTTCTATCTTTCCTTGCTCATAGCTCTTTTGGCTTTTTCCTTTGCCGCCTTTCCGAAGTTGCTGCTTTGCCAGATGGACGGCCGCTCTGCGGACTGTCGTAAGTCAAATGCTTGGCTACTTTAGGGAAGGCAAGTACTTCGCCTTTTTAGAGTTTTTTTAACAAGTGAGATAGAAGGCGGAGAGCCGACTATTCGAGAGTCGGCTCCGCAAAGAGAGGCTGGGAGCTGGCTTGGGCTATGCATACGCTTTGAGTCCTTACCCATTTTTTCATGTGCGCGCTCGTTCTTGCTTATACTCTGCCTACCAACAGTCGCTCTACGAGCTGCGGCTTTCGACAGGAGACGGCTTAAGCGCAGCACACTACTTGTCCGACTGCAGGAAGTATTTCATAGAGCAAGACGGCAAGTCCCCGGGCCGACTAGTCGAACCCGGTGCCAAGCGGCATAACAAAGAGTAGCATACTCGGAGGCATAATTCTTATCATACAGATAACAAAAAAGGGCAGTCCCCGAGCTCGTCTCGGGGGCCCAAAGTCTCGGTACTTTTAACACAAAGGATAACGTGGTACATATTGCATTAACTGTAAAATCTTCGGAGAAGCTTTGCGTTCCATGGCTATTCGACTCCTTGCGGAGTCGTCGCCTTCTTGGCGCGCCGAGGCTTCGAGTCCGATTAGGTAGTAGGAGCCGCTGCCAAAGACTTTGTCGATGATGAAGGGGTTTCCCAAAGGCGCCGACAGCTTGTGCTGGCCGGCTGTTCGCTGAATCAGCCGGAGCACAAGGTCGCCCTCTTGAAACGATCTCGGCTTGACCTTTCGGTTGTCGTATCGGCGTAGACTCTGATGGTAGATGCCGGACCGGCTGAGTGCCAACAGCCGGCCCTCTTCCAGCAGGTCAACGCCGTCTTGGCGTGCTTCTTCAGCTTCCTCTTCGGTGTACATGGTGACTCGTGGAGAGTCAAACTCTATGTCCGTCGGGATGATGGCTTCGGTACCGTAGACGAGGAAGAAAGGCGTGAAGCCGGTTGACTTGTTTGGAGTCGTGCGCAGACTCCAGAGGACGGCTGGTAGCTCCTCAACCCAATAGCCGGCCGAACGCTCAAGTGGTTCGACCAGTCAAGGCTTGATGCCGGAAAGGATGAGGCCGTTTGCTCGCTCCACCTGGCCGTTTGACTGTGGATGGGCAACGGACGCTAATTCCAGTCGGATGCCCTGCGTCGCGCGGAAACGGGCCAAGGCGCCTTTGGCAAAGTTTGTGCCATTGTCGGTGATGATGCTGTGCAGTATGCCATACCGCACCGTGATGTCGGCGATGAAAGTCACTGTAGTCGGACTGTTCAACTTCTTGATGGGCTTTGCTTCTATCCACTTGGTGAACTTGTCCACCGCGACAAGAAGATGAGTTAGGCAGCCTCGGGCCGTCTTGAATGGTCCCACCATGTCCAGGCCCCAAACTGCAAAGGGCCAGGCGATGGGGATTGTTTTCAACGCTGAAGCCGGCTGAAGTGGCTTGGAGCGGAACTTCTGGCATCCTTTGCATTTTTGGACTAACTCTTTAGCCTCTTCCAGGGCAGTCGGCCAGAAGAAGCCGTGCCGAAAGGCTTTGGCGACGAGTGCTCTTGAAGCTGCATGGTGGCCGCACTCGCCCTGATGAATGTCTCTGAGAATTGCTTGGTCTTGTTCTGGCTCTACACAACGCTGGTAGACACCAGTGACACTGCGCCTGACCAGCTCTCTGTTGATTATGGTGTATGCTGCCGCTCATCGTTGCACTTGCCGAACCAAGATCTCATCAGTCGGCAACTCTCTGTTCACTAGAAACTTGAGGATGGGCTGTGCCCATGAGGGTGCTGCTATTTCTTCAACTGCCACCGCAGCGACTTGGACAAGGGTGGCTGGGCTGGGAGGCGGCGGGCTGGAGTCTGCGGCCGCTTGCTGGATTGACGAGTCCCAGGCCGATCGGGCGCAGTCCACGGCTAATCGGCGCAGATCCCGGCCGGTTCAAGTCCCCGGGCTGGCTTCGACTGTGATTTTCTTGGGGCCGTCTGCTGGGGCTCTTGAGTCGGATCCGACTTCTTCGGGAGGATCCGGCACAAAGATGGAGTCTGATTCTGGTGAGGGCTTAATAGACGGCTTGAGGAGGCGCTAAAGAGCGACGCCGGAAGGTATTGCTTGGCGGGTGGAGCCGACTCGTGCCAAGGCGTCTGCTTGATCGTTGTCGTTTCTTGGCACGTGAAGGAACTCGCACCCCTCGAAGTATCCGCTGAGTTGCTGCACCAGGAGATGGTAGCTCTCCATGTTTGCATCTTTGGCATCCCAGTCACCAGATGGCTGCTAGACCACCAAATCAGAGTCGCCATAGCACAGAATCCGGCGAATGCCGAGTTCTTTGGCAAGCCGGAGTCCGTGAATGAGCGCCTCATATTCGGCGACGTTGTTGGAGGCGGCGAAGTGGATCTGCAGCACATACTTGAGCTTGTCGCCTTTAGGGGAGGTGAGGACGACGCCGGCTCCCAAGCCGGTGCGCATCTTGGAGCCGTCGAAATGCATCCGCCAATGGGTGGAGTCGGGCGCTGGCGGCAGGTACTGGGTCTCGGCCCAGTCGACGAGGAAGTCGGCCAGCGCTTGCGACTTGATGGCGGTGCGGGGCTGGTAGTAGATGGTGTAAGGAGCCAGATCTATGGCCCATTTGGCTACTCGGCCGGAGGCGTCTCGGCTTCCAATGATCTCGGCCAACGGAGCCGTGCAAACCACGGTGATTGGATGCTCTTGAAAGTAAGGCTTCAGCTTCTTGGCGGCAAAATGCACACCGTAACACATCTTCTGGTAATGGGGGTAGTTCTGCTTGGAGGTCGACAGTACCTCGCTCAGGTAATATACCGGTCTCTAGACAGGGAGCGCCTTGCCTTCCTCTTTGCGTTCGACTACGATGACTGTGCTGACTACTCGGCTGGTGGCGGCGATGTACAGGAGCATGGGCTCTTTAGGAGTCGGAGCCGCCAACACAGGGGGAGTAGTCAACATCTTCTTCAGTTGGAGAAATGCTTCATCCGCCTTGTGGTTCCACTAGAAAAAGGTGGTCTTCTTCATCAATTGATATAAAGGCAGAGCTTTCTCGCCCAGCCGACTGATGAATCGGCCGATGGACGCCAACCAGCCAGTGAACTTCTGCACATCTAACAGTCGGCTGGGTACCTCCATCCTCTCGATGGCCTTGATCTTCACAGGTTGCACTTATGCGCGCTCGAGACCGGAAGCCAAGGAGTTGGCCGGCCGGTACTTCAAAACGCACTTCGTGGTTGAGCTTGATCTCGAATCGGCGCAGGTTCTCAAAGGTCTCCTTGAGGTCTTCTAGCAGCGCCCCACGCTTCTCCGCCTTCACCACCACATCATCCACGTGACGGGCATTCCCGCCGAAGTTGCTTGAGGAGGCACTTCGCATGCAACGCTGAAAGGTGGCGCCGGCATTCCTCGCCGAACGCCATCGCCGTGTGGCGTAAGGCTCGAATGGTGTGATGAAGGCGGTTTTCAGTCTGTCTGCCGGGTTCAGCTTGATCTGGTGATATCCTGAATACGCATCTAAGAAACTCAGCAGCTCGCATCCTGCCGTGGAGTCTATCACCTGATCGATTCTTGGCAGGGCAAACGGATCTTTGGGCGGGCTTTGTTGAGGCTTGTGTAATCAATGCACATCCGCCATTGCTTGTTTTTCTTCAGTACCAAAACCGGGTGTCGGTGTCAAAACCGGCGGATCTCGGGTAGGGGGTCCCGAACTGTGCATCTAGGCGGATGGTAACAGGAGACAAGGGACACGATGTTTGACCCAGGTTCGGGCCCTCTTGATGGAGGTAAAACCCTATGTCCTGCTTGATTAATATTGATGATGTGTATTACAAGAGTGGATCTACCACGAGATCAAGGAGGCTAAACCCTAGAAGCTAGCCTATGGTATGATTGTTGTAATGGAGGTTATGTCCTACGGACTAAAGCCCTCCGGTTTATATAAACACCGGAGAGGGCTAGGGTTACACAGAGTCGGTTACAATGGTAGGAGATCTACATATCCGTATTGCCAAGCTTGCCTTCCACGCCAAGGAAAGTCCCATCCGGACATGGGACGGAGTCTTCAATCTTGTATCTTCGTAGTCTTGGAGTCCGGCAGACGATGATAGTCCGGCTGTCCGGACACCCCCTAGTCCAGGACTCCCTCAGTAGCCCCTGAACCTGGCTTCAATGACGATGAGTCCGGCGCGCATAATGTTCGGCATTGCAAGGCGGGTTCCTCCTTTGAATAATCCAGAGAAGATTGTGAACACCAGGATAGTGTCCGGCTCTGCAAAATAAATTCCACATTCCTCCGTAGAGAGAATAATATATACACAAGTTCAATCTGCTGACGTATTTTGTGGCATGACGTCACACCACTTCTGAGCCTTTACTCGTTTTTTACTATACCACCTCAGCGCGTTTAGCGAAGCGGTTTCCTTGGCACGTCTTGTCGAAGCAGAGATCGTGTTCCCCTTATTCCGGGATCCTCATCAATACGGACGGGTAACCCAACCGCGCCTGTCGCCATGCCTCTCCTCTATCGGCGCTTAATCCCGAGCGGTCACGGAGACGGCTCTTGGTATTCCCCTTCTTTACAATAGGACCAAGGCTCGTTCTTTTCTTCAATCTTCCACCAAATCTTCTCCTTGCTCCAAGTTCCAACACCCAGAGCCCCAGATTCAAGCGCTCCGGACCATCAACAATGTCCGCCCGACCTCGTGGTCGGTGGATGCCCTCCTCCGCTACGGAGGAGGACGTGCTAAAGCTGCGAGAAGCTGGCACTGCCTTACAAGATCTCGCACAGCTGCCCGCCAAGGGCAGGCCATCCCCACCCCGAGCCCGCGAATATGTCGCCTTTAGATCCCACCTCCGCCGGGTTTAGGCTTCCGACGGATCCTTTTGTGAGAGGGCTCATGTTCTACTACGGGTTGGAATTCCACGACTTGGCTCCGAGTCCATCCTCCATATCTCCGCATTCATCGCTGTTCTGCGGCCTTCCTGCGCCACCCCCACTTTGGCCTGTGGGTCAAGACCTTCAATGTGGAGCCAAGATGGTTGGGGGCGCCGAGCTGAATGCGGCGGGCGGTCAGAACAGAGGGCCGATGCCCTGTGGGCCGGAGGGCTCCTTTCAAGAGGAGCTCGGCTTATGGCAGTGGGAGTGGTTCTATATCACCGCTCCGAGGGGTAGCAGGCAGAAGCCGCCGCCTCCGTTCAGCTCGGGACCTCCACGACGGTTGATGTCGTGGGTCAACCAAGGGCTCAATTGGGGGCCGTCAAAAGACATTCCCTTATTGCAGGGCCAGATTCGAGACCTCCAAGCGAGGGAGATCGATCTGGTCGTGGTGATGCAGGTTATGCTAATTAGGCGTCTCCTACCCTGCAAACGCCGTCCTCTCTGGCTATGGGAGTTCAACCCAGAGGGACCACGGATTCTCCAACACTTCATGGGTATGACACCCGTGGAGATGTACAAGTTGTTCTTCGGACCACAAGTGGCATGTCCGGAATTGATCGAGGATGCCGGCCTAAGCTGCAATTGCCCGGATACTCAAGTAAGTAGCTCAGTGTTCGGACGTACCATTTGTTTGCCCTCCTTCGATTCGCCTTTTAACCTGTTATCCTTTAACAGGAGTGGATGGCGCAAGCAAAGCTGATACGGTGTCCAGCCCCCCTCCCAGAGACCGCGCCGGAGCCCGTGCTGGTCAGAATGTTGGAGGTTGCACCTTCAGAAGAAGGCGAGGGGGAAAATAGAGGAGCTACCGTCCCACCCAAAGGGCGCCAAGAAGGGGGATCGAGAATCCTCCTCCGTGGGGAGAAGAGGACCGCCCAAAGACCCGGAGGCCAAAGCCCCTGCGGGGAAGAAATTCGCCGAGGGTCCTGGTCTGGGAGGCCCCGCCGCACAGCTTCTCTAAAGAATCAGCCCTCTAGCGAGCCGTGAGTAAAAAAAAGGGGAGTTCATTAACAAGAAACATCCCTATTTGTGCTTCTGAGGATAACCAAAACTGTTACCTTGTAGTTCGGATCTGCGGCCCTCTCAGATGAGCTCGTCTTCAGGGGATCTTCGTCCGGAGATGATGGAGAGCGAGAAGCCTCCGTCTGCTGCGCCGTCGGATATGGCGGACGAGCCTGAAGTGTCATCACGGAGGGTATCCCCGAGCCCGGCAGAGCCGAGGAGTTCAGCGTCGACTAGTGTTCGGCCGGGGGAGCTGAAGGATCTGCTTGAGAGGGCGTTCGTCTCAGAAGATTACCGTGCATTGATGCGCATGGTGAATGGAAGGATTTCGTCCGCCGAAAGCGGATTGCATAATGCCGTTCGGAGTTTGCTGGCGGGGTTCGAGGTACGTAAAAATGACACGCCTTTTTGACAGTTTTGCACATAAAAGTGCGCCCTGTATAGATAGTAGCCCCTGAGACTCGGTAGGTTGTCGACAGCGACAGCATGCCGAGGATCAAAATCGCAGGTATTAATTGTCGTCTTTCCTATACAGGCGGCGGATAGTCCGGGGGCTAGCCGGACTGATGGAGTTGCCGAATTAATGCGGCAGCTCGATGTGGCGGATGCAGACATCGCGCTAGTCAACAAGCGACTTGATGAGTCGCAAGGTAAATTGGTTCTCCGCAATACCTATTAGGGAGTGAAAGCCCGCCTTACAATATTTATGCTTGATGCGATGGTGCCGCTGCTGTGGAGAGCCTTCGCGAAACTTGCTCAAGCCAAGGAGCAAGCCGGAGGAGTGATGCGGCTGCTTCGAGGGCGCCGAGGAGTTAGAAGTCGAAGGCTGCACATCGCCGGCGAGGAAGAGATGGCCGATTGGCCGTTAAATTGAAGGATGCTACCGACCGCAATGAGGCTCTTGAAAAGGAGCGCCTATCGAGCGAGAAGACCTGGGAAGGCCACCGCCGGCCAAGGATGCCCGCTCGCAATGCGGCTATGAAGGAGGAGCTGCGCCAGTCGAGACATTGTGGTCGGTAAGCCTTTTTGCTACGCCGCAGTTTACGGATCCGGCATATCCAGCTTGGCCAAGAGGGGTCTGGAGGATCCGTGATATGGACTTAGCGGCGAAAAGCGGCAGATGCCGCAGTACTTCCAAACCGTAAGGATCACGAGACGTAAGAGCTATTTTGGTCTCAATTCCATAGTCCGGATCGCTCGCTCACGACCGATCGGTTGGCCGAATGGGCTGAGCTGAATAGGTTGTCCGGACTTGCCATGACGGATATCGTAGCTCATGTCCGCCGGAGAGGCCCAAGCCAACGAGCTATTTTGGTTTATTGCAGCAGCTTTGGGGCGGTGCCGCATATCAAGGAGATGAAGCGGTCGGCTCGCATAGAGGGTGCGCGGATGGCCCTTGCCCGTGAAGACACGCTGGATGAGAAGGATGCCACCGCAGCTTGCAACCCGAGTTCGGACGAAAGCCGTTACCCGCCGAGCACTATTTTGGGGAAGTTATGCGTGGTGCTCAGATAATAGAGTCGCAGTGTTCAAAAATGTCACGCTGAAATGAACGCTTTGTTTTGTAGAACAATGGTTATGATGTAATCGCTATACTTGTGCGCTCCAAGTATTGAAATATCTCCTATGCGGCCGCTTATGTATACGTGTGTATAACCCGAAGATGGCAGTTCGCTTCAGCCCCCACGCACAAGGTGCGGGGTGTTCGCAAAATAGCGATTTTCACACTTAATCCGATGTCTCGGTCCTATTGAGGAGGTGATAGCGTAGCAAACGAGGCAATCAGACTATGATGCTTTATCACTTTCACTTAGCCATTGAGTTCGAGGGTGGGCTACGATATAGCCCACAGGCACCGCGCCTCCGAATTCGGGCGCTGTGTGCTGACCGAAACCGTCCTTCACAAAGCGGGGAATTCTAAACATTCCGGTTGCCGATCGAGTGGTCGACTAGCCTCATTGTACCATGACAATGGCCGCTTTCATCGAGGTGCTCGCCAAATTAACCGGGGCACAATCGCAGAGTTCTCCGGTGCCGCGTTAGCCGATGATACGGAACGAAGGCAGCAAAACACGTGAGCCGGGCAAACCCAACATTTGACCAAAGACATGATTCGAGCTGATGCATATAAGGCCTAATCTCGAGACACCGAACACTCCCTAAGGTGTTCGGTCTTTATAATAATGGGCGAACAATGCCCTAAGCCCCTAGTGTCCAGTACGGCAAGGTCGCCCGACGCGCCGATGCCAAAACGCCGTGCTCCACATCGTTATAATGAGAAGCCAGGGATTATAGCAACAAGAGACAGAAAAAAGGTTTACGCAGGTCTTAATTTGAAAAGAATCTTTGTGACGGGTCCCTACTACACGCCTCCGCTACCGTGTCTCCGCAGTCTGTTATCCTCGACGGTGTGCACGCTGCTCATCTCGTAAAAAGAGAGGAACTTAGTTTGAAAGGAAATCGCAAAAAAAGGTGTATGAAAAATATTAATAAGTAAAGCGGAGTCTATATTAGCTCAAGAGTTGCTTATACGCACAACCCTTGTGAAGGGGTGTGCGGCTAGGGAGCCCTAGCTTATTTATGCCGGACTCGTTTATCCGTGTCCGGGTCTTTAGTGACCTCGAATGAAATGATGCCACGTGGACCAGGCATTTCAAGTGTAAGAGACGCGAATGTGGTATAGCGTTGAAGCGACAAAAGCTTCACGCCCCAATAGTGCTTGATAGCTACTTTTGAACGGGCGACATGAAAGATTAGTTTTTGCGTCGGAAGTTGTTCGCTGACCAACACAACTTCTAGTAATAGGGAGCCCGGCACTTGGCGTAAGGGCCTGACGCCACTCCTTTAAAGGAAGTGCGGCTATGTCGAATTTTAGTAAGGTCTATCCCCAACTTGCGGATTGTGTTTGGATATAGCAGGTTTAAATCGCTGCCTCCGTCCATCAGGACCTGTGTAAATTGTAGTCCGTCGATTGTAGGATCCAATATCAGGGTAGTCCATCCTGCATTGCGAACACTTCCGGAATAATCTAGGTGGTAAAACGTGATTGGTTTTGACATCCAATCTCGAGGTTCCGCTGGGGTGGACCGTGCGAGACCCATCTTTGCGGGTGCCGCGTTGTTTTTCCGTATTATCACATGAAGTGAGTTTACTGCTTTGACTTCTTGTGGGAAAGTCTTTTGCTTTCCGGTGCTCTGCTGGTGGGGTTTATCCTCGTCCTCGCTTGATGCGTCGAGCCCCTTGTGTTCGGCGTTGAGTCGGCCGGACTGTTTGAAAACCCAGCAATCTCGTGGGTGTGGTTTGCGTGCCTTCGGGGTACCGTGGATTTGACATATCCGATTCAAAATTTGTTTAAGTTGATAGCTCATTATCAAGTATCCTTAAGAGGCAGTGTTTTCTTGTTTGGTCATGAAGTTTTGAATCCGGCGCCGACCGCGTATTCTTTGGGCTTTTTTCTTTATTCCGGCGCTGATCCTTTCTGCGCCGCGATTTTCCGTTTCCATCTCTAATTTCGGATGTACTCGGGTCGCTGGTGCTGCATCTTGCTAGCCATCTATCTTCTCCCGCGCAAAAGCGGGTCATGAGGCTTGTGAGCGCGGGCATTGTCCTCGGCTTCTCTTGGCCGAGGTGTCTAGCGAGCCATTCGTCTCGGACGTTGTGTTTAAAAGCTGCTAAGGCTTTGGCGTCCGGACAGTCGACTATTTGGTTCCTTTTAGTAAGGAACCTGTTCCAGAATTTGCGCGCTGACTCTCTGGGCTGTTGAGTTATATGACTTAGATCATCTGCATCCGGAGGGCGGACATAAGTCCCTTGAAAATTTGCTCTAAACGCATCCTCGAGCTCTTCCCAACTTCCAACAGTGTTTTCTGGAGGCTTTTGAGCCAAGGTCGAGCTGGCCCTTTGAGTTTGAGGGTAGATATTTTATGGCGTGAGATCATCTCCTCTAGCCATATGTATGTGTAATATGTAATCCTCATCCGCACTCTGTGGTCTGTTTTTCCGTCAGAAGCCTCTATGTTTATGGGTTTAAACCCTGCTGAAATTCATGATCCAACACCTCATTGGTGAAACATAGTGGGTGTGCGGCACCCCTGTATTTGGGTGTGCCGCTGTTTTTGAACACTTGACGTGTTGTGATTCTTCCTAGGGCCCTCTTTTTTGACCCGTAAATGGACCTGGCTGGGCCATCGGTTTTCCCAGGATCATGAGTCGACTTGTGTGCGGTGCCGCTTGTAGATTTTGGCCTATCATCTGGCCGTCTATCCGGCCAGGCGGCCTCTTTGTTTTTTGACTGTGGGGGCTCTATGGCTTCCTCGTCAAATTCTCGCAGCAACTTGTGCTTCGTAGCTCTTTGATTGATGGTTGTTGCCATATTTGTTCATGTCTTGAGTACTTTGCTCCATCTCGCTCGTAGTATGTCTTCCGCTGTTTTGAGCTTCCGTTTTTCCTTCTTCAGGCTTCTTGCGGTGGCGACGAGTCTTTTGTTAAGGTTTTTATGCTCCAGTGGTATGTCCGGCGTGAGGTCGTCCGAACTGTTGGCTTCGCCGGGATTGGATTGATTGTCCGATTCGTCCTGTTCGGACGGTTGCTTGGCTGCGTGTTCGTCGTCCACTAGTTTGTCCTGCTCTAACGCTCGGTCATTAGGAATGCTGTTTTTGCCGAGGCGGGGCTTAGGGCGGCGCTTGCGTCGCCGTTTTGGTTGTTTATCGGTGGGATTATCCTTTGCCGCGCTCGCCGCTTCCTCTTCATCGCCTTTTTGGGGTGTCCACCATATATACGCCGTGGCGTTGGGGTGGTCTTCAGCGCCCTCAGAGGCGCCGGTTCATGATCTTCTCCGGCATCGTCGTCCATACCATCGATGTCATCGGAGTCATAGTCTAGCATGTCGGTTAGATCGTCGACAGTGGCTACAAAGTGGGTGGTGGGTGGGCTTTAAATTTCTTCGTCGTTCGCATCCCAACCAACCTGGCCGTAGTCCGGCCAGGGCTCTCCGGATAACGAGAGATGCTTTAGCAAATTTAGGTTGTCGCCAAAGGGCGAGTGCTGAAAGATGTCCGCAGCGGTGAACTCCATGATCGGCGCCCAATCGGATTCGATTGGCCGGGGCGCGGGAGGTTCGGAGTCCGGCAGGGAGTCCGACACCTTGGAGTCACGAACTTTGCAGGGGACGAGGTTAGTGTTCGGCTCCATCGCCGTGGAAGTTGCAGCCCCCGAGGCGGTGTCCAACCACCGGTACTTGATCTGGGCGATCGGCTCTGGACTGAGGGCCGGAGCGGATTCGTGTGCGGCCACCAAGGCACTGTCTGGCGGCAGAGCTAAATCATGCCCGTCATGACAGCACGGCACGCTCGGCTGTGGCTCGTGTCCGTCGAAGATCAAGTCCCCGTGGTCGTCGGCCGTGAAGTTTAGGCTTCCGAACCTGACCTGATGGCCAGGGGCGTAGCTTTCTATCTACTCCAGATGGCCAAGTGAGTTGTCCCGCAGTGCGAAGCCGCCGAATACGAAGATCTGTCCGGGGAGAAAGGTCTCACCTTGGACGGCGTTGTTGATTGGAGAAGCCATCAAGCCTGTCGGTGACGACACAGAGGAACTCTCAATGAAAGCACCAATGTCGGTGTCAAAATCGGTGGATCTCGGGTAGGGGGTCCCGAACTGTGCGTCTAGGCGGATGGTAACAGGAGACAAGGGACACGATGTTTTACCTGTGTTCGGCCCTCTTGATGGAGGTAAAACCCTACGCCATGCTTGATTAATATTGATGATGTGTATTACAAGAGTGGATCTACCACGAGATCAAGGAGGCTAAACCCTAGAAGCTAGCCTATGGTATGATTGTTGTAATGGAGGTTATGTCTCATTTAACTAAAGCCCTCCGGTTTATATAGACACCGGAGAGGGCTAGGGTTACACAGAGTCGGTTACAATGGTAGGAGATCTACATATCCGTATTGCCAAGCTTGCCGTCCACGCCAAGGAAAGTCCCATCCGAACACGGGACGGAGTCTTCAATCTTGTATATTCCTAGTCTTGGAGTCCGGCGGACGATGATAGTCCGGCTGTCCGGACACCCCCTAGTCCAGGACTCCCTCACCGGGTTTGCCAGCCACTCTGGAAAAACCACCTCCATAATGAAGCCGGCCGCAAGAAGCCGGGCTATCTCTTCTCCAACAACTCTCCTCTTCTCTTCTGACAGGCGGCGTGTCGGTGTCAAAACCGGCGGATCTTGGGTAGGGGGTCCCGAACTGTGCGTCTAGGCGGATGGTAACAGGAGACAAGGGACACGATGTTTTACCTGTGTTCGCCCTCTCGATGGAGGTAAAACCCACGCCCCGCTTGATTAATATTGATGATATGGGTAGTACAAGAGTAGATCTACCACGAGATCGAGGAGGCTAAACCCTAGAAGCTAGCCTATGGTATGATTGTCGAATGTATGTTGTCCCACGACTAAAGCCCTCCGATTTATATAGACACCGGAGGAGGCTAGGGTTACACGTAATCGGTTACAATGGTAGGAGATCTACATATCCGATTGCAAGCTTGCCTTCCATGCCAAGGAAAGTCCCATCCGGACACGGACGGAGTCTTCAATCTTGTATCTTCATAGTCTTGGAGTCCGCGGATAATGATAGTCCGGCTGTCCGGACACCCCTAGTCCAGACTCCTCAAGAGCTCTCGAACCAGTCTTCAATGACGATAAGTCCGGCGCGATAATGTTCGGCATTGCAAGGCGGGTTCCTCCCTTGAATAATCCAGAAGATCATGAACACCAGGATAGTGGCCGCTCGCAAAAATAATTTCCACATTCCACCGTAGAGAGAATAAAATGTACACTTAGCTAAATCTGCTGACGTATTATGCGACGCGACATCACACCGCCACCAAGCCTTTGTTTGAATCATTTTTTACTATACCACCTTAGCACGTTTAGCGAAGTGGTTTCCTTGGCACGCCTTGTCGGGCAGAGATCGTGTTCCCTTTATTCCGGATTCTCATCAATACGCGCGGGGTAAGCTAACCGCTCCTGCCGCCACGCCTCTATCGAAGGTGAATCCCAAACGGTCACGGAGACGGCTCTTGGTATTTTTCCTCTTTATAAAAGGATCAAGGCCCGTCCTTGTTCTTCAATCTCGCATCGAATCTCTCCTCGCCTCCCGCCCAACACCCAGAGCCTCAGATTCGAGCGCCGGATCCTTAACCATGTCCGCCCGACCTCCGTGGTCGGTGGATGCCCTCCTCCGCCACGGAGGAGGACGACAGTTACGTTACGTGAGCCAAGCACCGCCCACGAGGTTTCAGACAGTTGCCTGCCCAAGGGCAGGCCGTGCCCGCCCCCGAGCCCGGTGAATATGTCGTCTTCGTATCCCACCTCCATCGGGATTTAGGCTTCCCGACGGATCCCTTCGTGAGAGGGCTCCTATTCTACTATGGGCTGGACTTTCACGACTTGGCTCCCGAGTCCATCCTCCATATCTCCGCATTCATTATCGTCTGCGAAGCTTTCCTCCGCGTCATCCCCCACTTTGGCATATGGCTGAAGACCTTCAAGGTGGAGCCGAAGATGATCGGGGGGCGTCAAGCGGAGTGCGGCGGGGCGACCATAAGCAAAAAGGCCGATGCCCGGTGGCCCGAGGATTCCTTCCAAGAGGAACTTGGACTGTGGCAGTAGGAGTGGTTCTATATCACCGCTCCAAAGGGCAGCAGGCAAAAGCCGCCGCCCTTATTCCACCCGGGACCTCCACGCCAACTGATGTTGTGGGTTAACCAAGGGCTCAACTGGGGGCCGTCCGAGGACGTGCCCTCACTGCAGGTCCGGATTCGAGACCTCCAAGCGAGGGAGATCGACCTGATCAAGGTGATGCAAAGTATGCTAATCGTGCATCTTCGCCTCGCAAACGCCGGCCCTCTCCGCCTATGGGAGTTCAACCCGGAGGGACCTCGGATTCTCCAACACTTTATGGGTGCGACACCCGTGGAGATGTACAAGTTGTTCTTCGGACCGCATGTGGCGTGTCCGGATTCAGCCGAGGACGCAGGTCTAAGCCGCGATCGCTCGGATACTCAGGTAAATAGCTTAGAGTCTGGATATTCTGTTTATATGCCTTTCTAAAGTTCGCCTCCTGACCCCTTGTTCTTTACAGGAATGGGCGGCGCGATCAAGGCTGATAAGGTGTCCGGCCCCCCTCCCAGAGACCACACTGGAGCCCGTGCTGGTCAGAATGTTGGAGGTCGCGCCCACAGAAGGGAGCGACGGGAAAAATAGAGGAGCTAATATTTCACCCAAAGGGGCGACTGAAGAGGAGGGAACCGAGAACCCCTCCCTTCAGGTGGAGAAGAGGACCGCCTCCGAAGATCCGGAGGCCAAAGCCCCTAAGCGTGGGAAGAGATCTTCACCGGGGTCCGCGCCCGGAAAAATCCGACGCACAATCATCACTAAAGGATCGCCTCCAAACGAGCCGTGAGTATGAAAGAGGGAGTTAATTAGTAAGGAAATACCTTCATTTGTGCTCCTGCGGGTAACCGAAATATTTATATTGCAGTTCGGATCTGCAGCCTTCTCAGATGAGTTCATCTTCGGGGGACCTTCTTCCGGAGATGATGGAGAGCGATACGCCTCCGCTCGCAGCGCCACTCAGATGAGGCAAAGAGCCTCAAGTGTCGCCACGAGGGTATCCCCGAGTCCGGAGGGGCTGAGAGTACGGCACCCACTAGTGTCCGCCGGGGAATCAAGAATCTGCTGAGAGGGCGTCTGCTTTAAGATCACCGTGCGCTGATGCGTATGGTGATTGAAGGATTTCGCCCGCCGAGAGCGGATTATGCAATGCCGCCATGAGTTTGTCTGGCGGATTTGAGGTATGCGAGAATGACGCACCTTTTGTCTTTTAACAGCCGCATATAAAAATGCGCTCAGATAGATAGTAGCCCCGAGACTCAAGAGGTTGTCGGAAACGACAGCGCATCGAGGATCGAAATCTAAAGTAATGAGTTCCGCTGCTCCTATGCAGGTGGCGAATAGTCCGGGGCTAGCCGATTAGTGAGTTTGCCGAATTAAATCGGCAACTTGACTTGGCAGATGCGACATCGCACTTGTCAACAAAGCGATTTGACGAGTCACACGGTAAATGAGTTCTCCGCAATGCTTTATTAAGGGGTCAAGCCTCCTCCGATAAATTATATGTTGTTATACGACGGTGCTCCTGCTGTGGAGAGCCTTCGGTCAACTTGCTCGAGCTAAGGAGCAAGCCCGGCGGAGTGATGCGGCTGCTCGAGGGCGCCGAGGAGTTGAAAGCCAAAAGGGCCGCGCGACCGCCTAAGCAAGGCGAGGTGGCTTAATAGGCCATGAAAGTAAAGGATGCTGCCGACCGCAATGAGGCTCTTGAAAAGGAGCGCTTATCGGAGCGGGAAGACTGAAGAAGGCCACCGCCGGTTAAGGATGCCCGCCCGCAATGCGGGCTATGAAGGAGGAACCGCGCCAGCCGTAGATATCGTGGCTGGCAAGCCTTTTCATCGCGTCGCCGTTTATGGATGGGAAGTGTGCTCAATTTGAGCGGTCAGGAGTCCGGAGGATCCGTATATGGACTTAGCTGCAAGTGCGGCCGATGCCATTAAGCACTTCCGAGCCGGGAGGATCACGAGACGTAAGAGCTATATTGGTCTCAATTCCACAGTCCGGATCGCCACTTCCGCTGACAGACCGGCCGGCCGAATGGGCCGAGCTAAATAGATTGTCCGGACTTGCCATGATCGACATCGTGGCCCATGTATGGCCGAGAGGTCCAAGGCGACGAGCTACTTCGCCATCGCAGCAATTTCTTGGAGCGGTGCCGCATATAAAGGAGATGAAGCGGTCGGCTGCATCGAGGGCGCGCGGATGGCTCTTGCCCGTGAAGGCGCATTGTCCGGAGATGGATGCCACCGCTGCTGCCGCCAGGTTCGGATGAAAGCCGGCTCCTCGCCGAGCACTACTGGGAAGTTATGCGGGCGCCGTAATAGAGTCTCGTTTCGAAAATATCACGCTCAAATGAACGATAGCTTGTAAATCGATGATTATGTTATAACCGCTTATACTTGTGCGCCCCAAGTAGTAAAACTTCTCCGTCTGCCGCCACGATACTTTTGTATAACTTGAAAGATGGCGCTCGGCTTCAGCCCCCACGCACAAGGTGCGGGGTGTTCGCAAAATAGCGCTGCCACACTTTAATCCGACGCCTCGGTCCTGTTATAAGGAGGTGGTAGCGAGCTAACGAGGAATCCGGACTATAATGCTTTATCACTTTCACTTAGCCCGTGGAGCTCGAGGGTGGGGCTACGACATAGCCCTCGGTGGCATCGCCTTTCTCCAAGTCGAGCGCCAGATGTGCCTCGACCGAAACGGTCCTTCGCCAAAGCGGGAATTCTAAACATTCCGATAGTCGATCGAGTGGTTGACCGTCTCTCGCCAGATCATGATAGTCGCTGCTTTCATCGAGGCGCCGCCACCAATCGGGCACAATCGCAGAGTTCTCCGGTGCCGTTAGCCGGCGATACGGAACGAAGGCAGCAAAACACGTGAGCCGCAAACCCAACATTTGACCAAAGACATGATTCGGAGTTGATGCATATAATGCCTAATCTCGAGACGCCAACACTCCCTAAGGTGTTCGGTCTTTATAATAATGGGCGTAACGATGCCCTAAGCCCCTAGTGTCCGTGCACGGCATGGTCTTCGACGCGCCGATGCCAAAGCGCCAGTTCGCTTTGGCTATAGGAAGAAACCAAGGAGAATAACAACAAGAGACAGAAAAAGGTTTACGCAGGTCTTAATCAAAAGAATCCTCACAATGGGTCCTTATCGCACGCCTCGCGCCCGTGTCTCCGCTATGCCGTTATCCTCGATGGGTATGCACGTTGTTCATCTCAGAAAGAGAGGAACGCTTAGTTTTAAAAACAATTGTATGTAAAAATATGTAAAATGAGAAATATAAATAATTAAAGCAGGGTTTGTATGAACTCGCTGTTGTTTAGCGCCGCAGCCCCTCGTGAAGGGGTATGCGGCTAGGGAGCCCTAGCCCATCGACGCTGGATTCGTTTATCCGAGTCCGGGTCTTTAAGTGACCAGACTAAAATGACGCCACGTGGACCGGCATCTTGAGTGTAAGAGACGCGAATGCGGTATGGCGTTGAAGCGACAAAAGCCTTTCGTCCCAAGAGTGCTTGATATTCACTTTCAAATGGGACGATATGAAAAATTAATTTTTCTCGTCGAAAATTGTTCGGCGATCCGAACAGGACTTCTAGTAATACGGAGCCTGTGCACTTGGCGTAAGGGCCTGGCGTCACTCCTTTGAAGCAAGTGCGGCTGTGTCGGATTCTAGCAGGGTTTATCCCCATCCTATGGATTATTTTTGAATACAGCAGGTTTAAGTCACTGCCTCCGTCCATTAGGACATTATTAAATTGTAATCCGTCTATTATGGGATTCAATATCAGGGGAGTCCGTCCCGCATTTCGAACGCTTCTGGAATAGTTCAGGTGGTCGAAAGTGATTGGTTTTGATATCCAATCTCTACGGTCTGCTGGGTTGGACCGCGCGAAGCTCTTTTTAGAAAGTGTCGCACTATTGTTCCATATTGTCACATGAAGTGAGTTTACTGCTTGGACCCCTTGTGGGAAAGTCTTTTGTTTTCCGGTGCTCAGCTGGTGGGGTTTATCTTCTTCGCTGACGATCGAGCCCCTTGTGTTCGCATTTAGTCGGCCGGACTGCTTAAAACCCAACAATCCCGTGGGTGTGATTTGCGTGCCTTCCGGGTACTGTGGATTTGGCATATCCGACCCAAAATCTTGTTTGTTGGACACCACACCGCTATCCTTAGAGGCTGTGTTTTATTATTGGGCCGCGAGCTTTTGAATCCGCGCTGATCGTCCGTGTTTTTGGGCTTTTTCTTTATTCCGCGCTGCTTTTTTCTCGCGCCGTGATTTTCCGCTTCCATCTCTTATCTCGATGTACTTGGGTCGCTGGTGCTGCATCTTGCTAACTAGTTATCCTCTCCGCACAAAAGCGGTCATGAGGCTTGTTAGTGCGGACATTGTCCTCGGTTTCTCTTGACCGAGGTGCTCGGCGAGCCATTCGCCTTGACATTGTGCTTGAAAGCTGCTAAGGCTTCGCGTCCGGACAATGACTATTTGGTTCTTTTTGGTAAGGAACCTGCTCTGCACTTCCGCTACCGACTCTCCGAGCTGTTGAGTTATGTGACTTAGATCATCTCAGATCCGGAGGACGGACATAGGTCCCTTGAAAATTTTCTAAACGCGCCCTCGAGCTCTTCCCAACTTCCAACAGAATTTTCTCGGGAGGCTTTAAGCCAATGACGGGCTGGCCCTTTGAGCTTGAGGGTAGGTATTTTATGGCGTGAGATCGCCTCCTCCGCCATATATATGTAGTATATAATCTTCTATCCGCATCTGTGGTCTGTTGTTCCATCGTAGGCCTCTATGTTGATGGGTTTAAATCCTGCCGGGAATTCATGGTCCAAAGACCTCATCGGTGAAACATAGTGGGTGTGCGGCGCTCAGATTTGTGTGTGCCGCTATCATCGACACTTGGCGTGTTGCCTTGCTTCTGGGGCCTTCTCCTTGGCCCGTAGATGGACTGGCTGGGCCATCTATCTTTCCAAGTTCGCTGGTTGGTTTATGTGTGCGCCGCTGCCGAATTTGGTCTCGTTATCCGCCTGCCTATCCAACCAGCAGCCCTTTATTTTTGGACGGTGGAGGCTCTATGGCCTCCTCGTCAATTCGTAGCAGCTTGCGCTCGTAGCTCTTTGATTGGTGGCCATTGCCGATTTGTTCATGGGTTTTGAGCACTTTGCTCCATCTCATTCTCGAGTGTGTCTTCCGCTGTTTTGAGCCTCCATTTTTCCTTCTTCAGCTTCTTGCAAAGGTCGACGAGTCTTTTCCGGGGTTCTGCTCTCCGCGGGCGGTCCAAAGATAAGGTCGTCCGGACCGTTGTTCTCGCCGGCTTGGACTGATTATCCGCTCTGCCGTGTTCGTGACGGTTGCTTATTTGCATGTTCGTCGTCCACTTGTGGTCCCTCGCCAGATTGGACTCCTTGGGAGCGTTGTTGTCGCCGAGGCGGGATTTAAGGCGACGCTCTGCCGCCGCTTTGGTCGCTTATCGGCGGGTCGTTTTCCGCCGCGCCCGCTGGTCCTCGTTATCGCTTCTCCTTTGGGGTGTCCACCATATATATGTCATGTGACGAGGTGGTCCTCCCGCTTTATATGCTCGTTATTTGTTCGCCTCCGCATCGCCGCCCATTCCGCCGATGTCTTCGAGTCGTAATTCAGCATGTCGGTTAGGTTGTCGGCGGGCTACAAAGTGAGTGGTGGGTGGGCTCAATTTCTTCGCCGTCTGTATTCCAACCATCCCGCCATAGTCCGCCAGACTCTCCGATAACGAGAGATGTTCTAGTGAATTCAGATATCGCCGTAAGGCGCAGCATTGAAAGATGTCCGCGCGGTGAATTTATAACCGTGCCCAATCCGAATCGATTGGTAGGGCGCGGAGGTTCGGAGTCCAGCCGCCGAATCACGAAGTTTCGCAGGGACAAGGTCAATGTTCAGCTCCATCGCTGCGGATGTTGAAGCCCCTGTGGCGCGCTCATCCACCGCCTCGATCCGGGCGATCGGCCCGCTAATGGTCAAGCGGATCTGTGCGCGCCACCAAGGCACTGCTCGCGGCGAGCTAGATCATGCCCATCGCCACAAGGCGCGCGCGCTGGCTGTGGCTCGAGTCCGTCAAGATCAAGTCTCCGGGACATCGCCGTGAAGTTCAAGCTTAACCGACCGACGCCAGGGCGAAGCTGATCTGCTCCAGATGGCTAAGTGAATTGCCAAGCAGCGCGGCCGCCGAATATGAAGATCTGTCCGGGAGAAAAGTCTCACCGACAGCGTTGTTGGTTGAAGATGCCATCAAACCTATCGATGACGCATACGAGGAACTCTCAATGAAAGCACCAATGTCGGTGTCAAACCGCGGATCTCGGTAGGGGGTCCCGAACTGCAGCGCCTAGGCGGATGGTAACAGGAGACAAGGGACACGATGTTTTACCTGTGTTCGGCCCTCTCGATGGAGGTAAAACCCACGCCCCGCTTGATTAATATTGATGATATGGGTAGTACAAGAGTAGATCTACCACGAGATCAAGGAGGCTAAACCCTAGAAGCTAGACTATGGTATGATTGTTGTAATGTATGTTGTCATACGGACTAAAGCCCTCCGGTTTATATAGACACCGGAGGAGGCTAGGGTTACACAGAGTCGGTTACAATGGTAGGAGATCTACATATCGGTATTGCCAAGCTTGCCTTCCACGCCAAGGAAAGTCCCATCCGGACACGGGACGGAGTCTTCAATCTTGTATCTTCGTAGTCTTGGAGTCCGGCGGATAATGATAGTCCGGCTGTCCAGACACCCCCTAGTCTAGGACTCCCTCACGGCGCAAGGGCTGCCTGACGGGTTTCACATCTGGCCTGACATGTAGCTTGTGCTCGGCGAATTCCTGGCTTGTACACCGGCATGTCTTTGGGGGACCATGCAAAGATGTCTCGATTCTCACGGAGGAAATCGACGAGCTCGCCTTCCTATTTGCTGTCAAGGTTTGCACCCATGACAGCGTACCTCTCTGGGTGCTCCGGGTCCAAGGGTATTTTCTCGGTCTCTTTGGCTGGCTTAAACGAGCCCTCAGCTTCCGACTCCTTGGGGTCGGGCGACATCTCTGGCTGCTTTCCGCCATTGCCACGACCCGTCAAGGAGCCGCTTCACCGCGATCACTAGGGACTCGCCAGCCGGTTGCTCTCGGCACAAGAAGCGGACGACTTCCAGTAGTCACCGGCTACGGTCGAATTCCTTGAACTCGCATCTTCATCTTGAGGTAGGCGAGTGAGGAATCGCCATGAACTTGGCCAAGGCAGGTCGGCCAAGTAGTGCATGGTATGGGCTTTCAAGGTCCACTACTTCAACCAGACCGCTCTCGGCGGAAATGATCTTTGTCTCCAAGAGGACGCCTATCGATCTTGCCGATTGGCAGCAGGAAAGGCCGGCATAATACCATGGAACGCAGTCCGCTGCTCGCAATTGTCTTTGCTTGATTCCTAGCTTCTCCATAGTATCTTTGTACAGTGATGTTGATGCTATCGCTTCCATCTATCAAGACTCTCGAAAAGTGGGTGGCCCGCCTATCGCTGGCCAAGGTGGCACTTAGGACCGTGGCATAGGAGCCCGGATTCGCATCACCTCGGTGATCCGCTCGCTTCCAACCGATAGGCCTCTCGACCAATGCATGAACTCGAGCATTCGCTGCCACATCGCACTTACTTCTTGCTTGCCGCCGCCGCTCATCGCGCCGATCATCACCACACCGTGAACACCACGAGGCTCCATGCTCTTCCGGTACTGCTTTGCATCATACCGACCGCCGAGCGGCCGCCGCCGGGTGGCAACGAGGCGGCGGCCCAAAGAAAGTGAGGGGAAGGAGGCCGCCTCCTTGGCGATTCTCGTGAGCCAGCTGGCACTTTCGGTGGTATGATTTGACGGCTTCACACCACCGTGGAACTTGCAGGGACCATCCAAAGTCTACTCATAGTAAAAGGTCGGCAACCAATTGGATTTGCCGCCTTTCTGTCGTTTGGCCGGAGGCTGCCCTCCGGCCGTTGATTCGATCGTTGTAACCCGCCGATCGCTGGAAGTCGGCGGTTGGGCCTTGCGCTTGTTGTCACTCTGTTGTTGGCGCCGAATGGTGTCTCCAGCCGGGGTTCTGGGAGCCTCAGGGGCCACTTCGCCAGCCGCATTGACTTGAATCTCTGTCTTCATGGAGGAGTCGGCCTTGGCATACTTGTCCGCTATGATCAGCAGCTCATCAAGGGTTTCGCCTCGCCGCAGAGAGCTCAGAGTTGAGGAGGGTGCCTTCTCGCACCCAGCAAAGGAAGTACTCGATAGCCTACACCTCGCACGCCGCAGGAGTTCCAAGTCGCCTCAAGGTGAGGTAGTCACGTGTCGACTCATCGTGGCCTTGCACGCACAAGGAAAGCCGGGCGCGCTTGGGAGGTCGCTTGTACGCGCTCGTGAAGTTGCGGATGAAGGCTTCGTGAAGTCGACCCAGCTGTTGATGCTGCGGGTTTCAGATCGCTCAACCATGTCCGGTCGTGCCTCGAGCATGAGTGGAACGATTTCACGGCAACCCGCTTGTTGCTGTTCGCTATGCCGACGCCATGGAGTAATCTATCACCGCCTTCCGCTTCATAGAGCCAGTACTTGGGTGTGTCTCGGGAGCGTGAACCTTTGGGGAAGGGCTCGCCTTGATGCGGGCCCAAAGCAAGGCGGACCCAGCTTGTCTTCTTCTTCCAGCCAGGATCGGTGGAGTCGGTCGATCCGATGGCGAAGGCCGTTTTCCGACTTTCTCGACGGCCGAGGCGACGCCGAGAGTCGGATGCTCAACAGCGGCGGGAAACTCGCCGTTTTCTTGGTGGGGAGGCGTAGTCGCCCCGCCGCTTCATCGCTTCTTGGACGGCCGCCTTGGTCGCGCCAATGGTAATGTGAGTCCGATCGCGATCGACAGCCGCCTTTTTTTTCTTTCGCGACTCGCCACCGGCCGCCCCGATATCGCGCTTTGATCTCGGCGGGAGGCAAGTCATCGTTCGTTGTCGCAGCGATCCGCGCGCGCCGCCGCCGCTTCGCGCGCAAGAATCGCGCCGAGGAGCCGCTGACTCGCCCATCATCATGCGCGCTTTTCTCCTCGGTTCTTCAACTCATCGCCGCCGCTGGGCAGCGCGGATGTTCTCCGCAGGGTGGCGATACGGGCGCTTAGCCCCAACAAGTCGATGATGTCGCGCCGGCCGCCGATCGCGTTTAGGCGGCTCGCCCACCGGAGCCGGCGAGCCGCCTACAGCGCGATCCATCTCGCTGGGTAGGCTTCGACAAGCGCCATGCTCGCCAGCCTTCTTGGCGCTTCGATGATCTCAAGGCGGCGCGCCTTCAGCGCCTCGTTCAAGGCCCTCCGGAATGGGCGCCGCCGTCTTGCAGGCCGCTGGCGAAGGGTCTC